>JAVJIF010023163.1:0-60415 GCA_038442645.1 Agave tequilana
TTGCAAGGAAGTGGGCGGAAGTAAGGAAATGGGGAAATATAATTGCTCACTTCCCTATCTATCCAAACACCAGAAAAAGAAAATAAGAACACTCCTTTTCCTTTTCTCTTTTACACAACCATTTCCTCACTTCCAGAGTGCTACAGTTAATTTTGTGGTCATGTAAATCTCATTTGTAATAGTTGTAGCACAAAACAGTTAATTTTTGATTATGTAAATCTCACTTGCATTCTAATTACAGTCCATTTTTTATTTTTCTTAATTATTTTTTATTTTAATATTATTTTGCGATCAACTTTGTGGTCAACTTTTTCACTTTCACTTCCACATTATCATCCAAACACCGAAAAGACATAGCATTTTTCAAATCACACTTCCCAATAACATTCAAACACCGGAAAACTTACTAACCAATTCCCAAGTTCCAAAGAGAACTATCACCACTTCCTCACTTCTTCACTTCCTCACTTCCACCCTTAACCAAACAGGCCCTCACAACGACAAAAAGCAAAATGAGATGTTTTGTCTAAAAATCAATTTATTCAGGTTTTTTTTGACTGAGATTATAACCTAATGATGTGAGATCCGTTATTGATGGGAGCATTTTTGTAAGAATTTATCTAGGCTCCATCGCATTATCCGGTGAAAGTGCCATCAGTGTGTTATCTTCGAGGATCCGACCCGTTGCCATTGTTCTTCTACTTTCCACTCGAAGCACCTCCATCGCCATCCCCCTCACTTTCACAAACTTCATGTGGGCCCGCCACTATTCAGTAACATCCGTACTCCCTCCGCATTCTGCTCTCCTCCTCCTCCGCCATCTCGAATCATGGCGATGGCTCTTCTCTGCTCACCGTCGCTCGAAACCCTAACCCTCACCCCGCTGCTGAAACCCAACACCCTACATCTTTATAGCTACTGTAATCAAAATCGAAGGTCGCTTCGTCCTCAGTTCCCTCAATTTTCTCGTCGACAGTTTAGAGTTGCTGCGGCGACGAGCAAGCCTCCAGTTGGATCCGCCTCCCCATCGAATCAGCAGAACTCTGGTCCTCTTCTTGTCTTCCCCCAATTTCTTTCTTTTTTTTGTTTTAATGTAGATTTTGTTTAATTACTGGAACATTTTGGGACCTCAGGAGGATCATCTGGAGGTTTGGACTTGGGCTGGCTACCCGCTTTCCCGCACGTGCTCACGGCGTCGATGGCCAATTTTCTCTTTGGTTACCACATTGGGTGAGCTCTCATTCTCCTTTGCCTTGTTCATTCAAGAATCACTATTTGTCATTTTAAAGAAGTTGAGCTCTTTGGACTTTAGCTTCTAAAGTTTCCTTTATCATTATTACCCTTGTTTTATGCCCTTGTCAGCATATCTCTTTCTAGTTGTAGGCTTGGAAACTGGGAAGTTGCCTTTCAACCTAATATGACACGCGGATATTGCAAATTGTAAAACATTATCGTGTTTTATCTGTCTCAGACATGTGCGGGACACCAACACAACACGACTTCAAAATAGAAGTGTCAGTACCATATAGCTTTCAACCTTAAGGGCTTTGCACTGTGCCTTGTCCATCTTTGGGGTGTCATGGAGAGTTAGTGGCTTACCTAGTATTTGACGGATTAGCATTCCACTGATTTGCTGTGCTCGAATGGTCTTCATCCTTGACGGTCATTCTCGCTTGGGGTTTATATCTCCTCGGCATGATCCTCCGCTTATCTATTTCCTTGTTGAATGTTGTTGTCCTATGACGATCAGAAGACGATAAAAACTCATCAAAGGGTTTTTGTCCCTTCCCATGTTTAGAGCCCATCTTCGAGTTTCCTTAATTAGCTTTGAAAGAAATCCACAAATGGTAGGATGCAACACAAGGTTAATTGATTCGTTCCTAAAACTAAATGCGCTCTTTGACGAGTTTTACCTTCCAATCAGCAAAGTCAGTGGAACTTGCAAAGTTTATGAGCTATATGTCTTGACCTAATACTAAAACTATATGCAGGGTAATTCCAACTATGCAAATTTTATATTTAAATGAAAATTTTAGAAATTTGAAGGGACATTTTGATTAATAATTTGCACCCGTGTTTAAGAAGTCACACTAAATGTTGTTCTTGTATGCACATCAGCAAATTTCTAAGTGTGAACAGGTTAATTTCTTAATATTATTTAGACTCAAACACCGGCCTATCAATGGCAAATTGAATGCCAACTATGGTTTCCCGATCAATGCGGACAGAATCATCCTATTTTATAGACATTTGTTTTTAAGATATTAATAAGTGTTGTATTAGTCACTTTGCATTTAGTACTAAATTGTGAGAGCCAAACATTAGATATTTAATATTATGACAAATGGTCACTTTAGGCAATGTTCTAAATGTCAAATTTCGGGGCAATTTCAGATGGCAAAACTAAATGTCGGATTGCAGTTATCGGGAAAATTTCAGGGAAATTTAATAAATTTTGGGTGTCAATTTTGGATGGTATATATCACATATTATGTCCTAAATGTTCTAAATTCAAGACAATACATATATAAACCATATAAAGCAATATAAACTTAACAAAATAGAGAGAGATGTATAAGAAAGATGCCAAGCTACTAACAAAGAAAGAAAATAGAAAAAATAAAAAAGTCAAAAGTCAAAAGTTAAAAAAAATTACCTGCCCATTCACCGTCAGCCAAGAAGCCTTGTCGGGGCCTCGTCCAAGCTTGTCGGGTGCAGAGGGTGTCGTGAAGCCTCATCGAGGTCTCCCCAGTGCTTGTCAAAGCTTGTTGGGGCTTGTTGGAACTCGGCGGGGCTCGTCGGGGCTTCCCGCCGGCTCGGTGGGGCTCGTGGGGCCTCGTCAGAGCTTCCTGCAGCTTCGTCGGGCCTCAGAGGGGCTCTCCAAGCGTCACTCTCTCTTTCTTAGTCTCTCTTTCCACTCTAAAATTAGTACACGAGCACGACTACAATGCCCCCCCCCCCCCCCCCCCCCCCCCCCCCAATTATATGAGTTTGGGTAACGGGTTCGGGTGTAAAAACCAAAAGTAAATAAACCAAAAGCAAGTTAGTGAAATATCGGCTGCTTTTAATGAATCGACATTTCAGTTGAAATTTTGGAAAACCCTGAAATTTCACCGTCAGCACCCCAAAAACAAAATTTATTTTTGGGGTCGCTGTTTCGTGTTGGCTGCTGCAAACTCCCAAAATTTTGGCCGAAATTTAGAACATTGACTTTAAGTTTATTTATTTTATGCCACCTTGGTCCTTCGGAAGGTAAATTGGTGATTGTAATCCAAATTTTCTCATGCCCACTGGGGATACATGACAACTATATGCCGATTGCATCATGTCCCATGTTTTTTTTGTGTGTCTACATAAACATATTCCAACTGCCAAACTTATTTTCCTAATTTCCTTCTATATTAGTCTTTTAGCTGAGAACAATATAGATGAAGGTTGATTTCTGCAGCAGAGAGCTGTATGATGTTATGAGGCCTCATCTAGGCCACTGAAGAGCTTAGATTTAGCTGGTTCTCTCGGAGTAATTGCATGCTCATGAACTATACGTCTAGGAATATGTTGCTTACCCACCTTCTCACGTCTACCCAAGCCCTATGCTCTTGTGACATGTGAATTATGACTTGGGAATATTACTGTAAATGGTTTTGAGCTTTGTTGCTGATTCTGATAAAAAGCTAGGGGACTTTACCAAATTCTGATGATAGGCTAGAGGAGTTTGCCAATTTCTGACGCCTCGTTCCAGTATTATCTTTCGGCACTGAAATTTGATTCTTGTATCAGATGTCAGGACTTAGAAAAGCTTGAGCTGAACTGTCTAAACTGGTTGTTGTTGATTGGCAGACAGTTCCAAACATTTAATCGTCTAAGCTTATAAAGAATATACCTTTATCTTGGTAAATAAGTTATGTTCCATTTATTCATATATTGAATAACTTTTCCTCTACCTGATGTGATGATAGAACCTTTATTGTCTTTGTATGCTGTTGTAGCTATTCCCAATTGATTGCCTGTTGGAGACTTGCTTGTGCCTTGATAACTTCTATAGTCCTATGGTTCACGTCTTTTGGTTGCTTCACGATCACTGGTGGGATATATGCTGATCCTGAGAAAGCGTTGGGACCTCATTCCATCCCCAGCTTTCACTGCCTACCATTGTAATTAGCTTGCGGATTACATAGAATCACGAGCAATTCTCTCATTATATAGACCCAATACAAAACTGCATCCTACTCAAAATATGACTCGTAATACTGCATCCTACTCAAAATATGACTAGTAATACTACGAGGACTCTGAAAGACCCCAAGTACAATTAGGAGTTAAGACTTTATAATCAAACAACTAATTAATTAATTAATTACCTATTATATCTAACTTCTCCCTTTAAATTCACGATGGTATGACATCCAAAGTTTGCCTAACGAAAACTGAAAAACTACTGTTCAAACATTAACAAAAATACTAAATTACTGATGGTGATGTGACTGATGTCAAACTACTAATTGTTGAAGCATATGCTGAATTACTGCTGCTGATACCAAACTTAGGAAATATAAATCAAACTAAACTTATTGGAAGTTGCAAATAGATCAAGTTGAATTTGAACCAAACTGAAAACTGAACTGAACCAAATAAAACTAAACTGAGTAAACCAGAAACTAAATAAAAAAATATGAACCAAACTCAAATGAAATCCCTCTGAACCTGCCTTGGAATCTCAAATGACAATTCTACATATTAACTAATTACCTATTATATCTAATATCTAATAATATTTTTTTTTTTTTTGTGGGGGGGCATTCATTCAGTTTTCTTTGGGACAATCATTGTCTTCTGTCCAATGACCATCAACTCATGCTTAGAATCTCTAAACTTTCAATTTACTAATAGTGCTAGGTTCATTTCCAGGAACATTCGTGCCTGACATCTTTGGAATTACATTGGTGAAGATTTGCAAAGCTATTCATAATCAACTGACGGATTGGATCACTATCTCCTAGCTTGTTGCTTATATCGTTGTTCAAGTTTGTCTTTGCTTTATCCAAGGATCTATGCCTGGCCGCTAGATATTGTTGCAAGCATCTACATATTTATTTATTTCTTAATAAATGAGAATAACAACAAGAAATAATGCTAATAATGCAATGATGATGCATTGGCGACACTGATAAGGATATTAATAATATTATTGTTATTATTTCCTGTCATTTATTTTGGTGGTTTCTCAACTTAGGTTCTATATATACTTCTTTTGTTGAATGGAGGTATGTAAATTGGTAGATGTTAAAATACATAGATATATAAGACATATCCCTCAGCCCTTACCACAGGTTTGGATTTTTAGTATACGTTTTTTTTTTTGGGGTGGGGGGGGGGGGGGGTTTGCTTTAATCGACATTAGAGCCACCAAGGCTCTAATCTATCAGGGCATGGATTCAAAAGGGATTAGAGAAGAAAACACTGGGGCGCATAAACCCAAGTTCCGCCTAGGGGGGCCAATCAACCTGTGGAGGAATGCTAGGATATAAAAGTATATCATTATCCCTCAACTTCACCGCTATTTTAAGAGTTTTCCTGCAGTGGCAAGGATCCTAGGAGTGTTATTGATGTGGACATCCGGTCAAGATGTGAAATCCGAAGAGACGGATCCAAGAAGTCCCAATCCAAGTTGAAGTAGTAGTAGAATTTTTGATTTTTCTCTTTCTTTATTTTTGTTTTTTTAAGTTTCTAAAATTTGGATTGTAATTCTATTTAGATTAGGAGTTTGAAGTTTGAGTTTTAGTTGGATTTAATTTTTGTAAAAGCCTGTATGAAGGCCCTATTTTATCAATAATAGACAATGAAGAAGAATTTTGATAAAAGATTATTTGTGTAAGATTTGTTCTAGCTCAAATTATGTTTAGGATTAATTCCTAATTTTCTAAAATTTTATTCTCTTTTCTTTTTCTCTCCTCTATCTTCTTTCCCAATCAAACAATTCCACAAAACACCCAACAACAACTAAGCATCCTCACATCTACCTTAATCGCCAACCATCGTTGGAGTTTCCCTTCTTGAGTTCTCTCGCTGTACCTGCAAAACAAGAAGAAACCAACCGGGTTCAGAGAAAGAAGCGAACGCGACCCGCTCCAATTCGACCCGAGATCCACAAATAAGGAAAACGAGTTTAAGTGAAAACCCAATTGCTTTAATGCTATACCCAACCCGGTTGCTACAGTAATGGATCCAGTCGCAGAACATACCCGTTGGCAGCATCTCTTCAATAACGGGCCGTAGCTCTCACATTCGGTGTCCATTCTCGGTGATTTTCGAAGAGTTGCGATCGTGACGATGAACTCTACGCACCGGCATCCTCTACAGGTCGTTGAGATCTCTGTGATTTTCAGTAGGTTAACTCGGTCTATTTACTTGTGAGTTGATATCCATCTTTATTGTTTTATCGACTATATCTATTGCCGCTTAATTGTAAGATTGTGAGATTCTGTTAACTCTGCGATTGTTGGTCATATGTATTGATTTTACACCTTGCCATTATAATGAGTAGTTGCATCACTTTCTTTTAGATTTAGAACAGTACCACTGTGACTGCACATTTTGTTAAAATCCATTTGTTTGCATATTGATTTTAACTATTTTCTTACCCAAGTTCGTATAGTTGGTGAAACGTAGCAACATTTTATTCTATCATTTCTGATTCACACGCATCCAATGCTTTACATCAATTTTGGTATCAGAGCACGATTAGGTGTAATTTGCGTAATTAGTTCACGTTTATTTTCTTTATTGCATTTAGTTTAAATTTTTTTAAAAAGATAAAATAAAAATTAGAAAACATCAAAAGGTAAGCCTTTTCCTGAAATTTCGTATGATTAGTGTATAACCAAGGAAGGGTACTCAATATGATTTTATAATTAAGGAACGCCAAGTGCGAAAAATCTCCCACCTGAGTTACGCCGACCTGGCCAATTAGACTGATAAATTGAGGTTTGACTGACTCGACAATTTTAGAAGACAAATTTTATTTTAAAAAAATCAAAAAATTCAAAATTTAAAATAAAAAAATCTAGTCTAGATGTGCATCTCTTCATCTTCATTTAGCTTTTGTGTAGTGCATGCCCACCCGTAGTTGTCACTCATATCTCTTTGAAGAGTCTAGCGAGTCTCACACCGTCCTAATAGATTCCTAGCAGATTGCAACAATGTTCGTCGAGAGAAATACCAAATTAGATATTCTTAAGACATTCGACGAAAGGCTGGCCAAGGTAGAAGCCATGCTGAACCACCTAAATCATCCACAGGTGATCGGACCCCATCGAGAAGCAACCGACGTAACAACACTGATTATCTTTTCAATCTTGATGCTCAACTGAAAAGCATCAAGATTGATGTCCTCAATTTGAGGGACGTCACAATCCATAACTTTTCATAAACTGGACATTCCAACTAGACAGGTACTTTACATGGTACGAACTCACTGAGTCTAGAAAAGTTAAGTTACGCTGCAATGAAATTGTCTGGTCAAGCTAGTCAATATTGGACCAACTTAGAAAACAAGCGTGCATCCCGAGGTCAACCACCAATTGACATATAGAATAGGATGAAAGAAGAGCTAGAGATAAAATATGTGCCGCCATCGTTTAATGCTCGTCTCATGGACAATTGGCATCAATACACTCAATGCAACAAATCTGCAAAGGAGTATATCAGATGCAGTACCCTCCATAAGGAAGGTAAAGCTCAAATTCTTTTTAGATTCTGAGCCAGCCTTAGAGATGACCTATGAACTGAACTGTTAGTTAGAGGGGTCAACTAGTTAGAGATAGCTTATGCTTTAATCCAAGATTTAGATTCTGTTAGGACTAACCACACCTTCAAGATTCACTATTATAGAGCCTCAATGTCTAGATCTTTTCTATCATCCCAACCCAATAGGTCTATTACCTAAACTCATTCACATAGGAATGACATAAAGGGTAAAAGTCTTGAGTGAGACAACAAAAATAAGAGCTCCGAGTTTCTCAAAGTTAGTTCCATAATCAAGTGCTACAAATGCTAAGGTTATGGACATTTAGCTGCCAGTTGCCTTAATCTCGTCAAGATCACTATAATGGATGAAAAACCCACCGAACTCACTGAGTCAGATTTTGAGGAGTACACCTATCACCCAAAAGTTGTTGAAACTGACGACAAGTGATGATGTTGGTCTCAACTGTATTAGGCCAACACCATCTATCCATTTGTCTGCCGTCTGTCTGCCGTCAAGTGTGTTCCCTCTCAACTAATAGAAAAGGTCGATTGAAGAAAAATTGCAACCTTTCACACGTTCACCAAGATTGGAGACAAGATTTGTAAGGCGATTGTGGACAGTGAAAGTTGTACTAATGTAACATTGTCCAAGCTGTATGAAAATCTTGGATTAGAGATTATACCCCACCTCACCCATTTAACGTGTCATGGATTGACTCCACGACACTTAAGGTTAAACAACGATGTCTTGTCCCAGTCAGTTTCAATTATTACAAAGACAAGATTTGGTGTGACGTGATTACCATGAACGTGGGTCAAGTTATATTAGGTAGACTATGGTTGTTCGACAAAAAATATCACTATTTATGATCGATCAAACATGTGTCAATTTGAGCACGAGAGTAAGCAGATTAAGCTACTATCTTTGAGACCCAAGATTGGACAATCCAAGCAGACATCTATTTTGCTGCCAACTCTACCTTATCCACCTATCATTACTACTATTCCCTCTCTCTCTCACTAGTCATGCACGCCCTATCCGTAAACCGCTTTCTCCCTTACTGCTGCTGATACCATCCCATTATAGAGCATTTGAGTCTACATTTGTATTTGCATCACACAAACTCGTACACAAACTACACCAAGTGATTAGTGATGGATATAAACAAAGCAATGTGAAGCTTACTTTGCGAGCTAGTAGTAGAAAAATATTTAACTTTTAATGTAGGTGATTATGTGATGGTTCGGATTTGTCTGAAACAGTTTCCTTCGGGAACTATTAAAATGCTGCATGCTCGCAGTGCTAGACCCTTCAAGATCTTGAATAAGCTGAATTGCAATGTCTATGTTATAGATCTTCTTAGAGATTATGACATTAGTTGTACTTTCAATGTTAATGATCTAATAATTGCAAGAATTTTGATTGTAGTTTATTGTTTGATAAGCCTTCCCCTAAACTATTTTCTGAGAGCCCCTCAATTAGTCCACTCTTAAATACTCATCCCATTACAACAGAAAGAGTTGATAAAATTTTAAAGGATGAGACTATCATCACTAAATCTGGTGGAACTCATAGGTATTTGATCCGTTGGAAAAGAAAAGTACCACCTCTTGGTTCATGGTTAGATCAAGGTGATTTGCAGCAGTCTGATCCAGTGCAGCATGGGAGACCTAATTTGTCTAACTCAACGGAGTCGATTCTTCTCCCACTCAGGGAGAATGATGTGGACATCCAATCAAGATGCAAAAATCGAAGAGATAGATCCAAGTCTCAATCCAAGTTGAAGCAGTAGTAGAATTTTTGATTTTTCTCTTCTTTATTTTTGTTTTTTAGTTTTTAAAATTTGGATTGTAATTCTATTTAGATTAGGAGTTTAGAGTTTTAGTTGGATTTAATTTTTGTAAAAAACCTATATAAAGGCCCTATTGTATCAATAATAGACAATGAAGAAGAATTTTGATAAAAGATTATTTGTGTGAGATTTGTTCTCTCTCTAATTATGTTTAGGATTAATTTCTAATTTTCTAAAATTTGATTCTCCTCTCTTTTTCTCTCCTCTATCTTCTTCCCCAAACAACCAATTCCACAAAGCAGCCAACAACAACTAAGCACCCTCACCATCTCCCTCAACCGCCGACCATCGCTGGAGTTTCCCTCCTCGAGTTCTCTTGCTATACTTGCAAAATGAGAAGAAGAAGAAACCAGATTGGGTTTAGAGATAAAAGCGAATCCGACCCGCTCCAATTCCACCCGAGATCCACAAAAAAGGAAGACAAGTTTAAGTCAAAACCCAACTGCTTCAGTGCTATACCCAACCCGGTTGCTACAGTAACGGGTCCAGTCGCAAAACAGACACGTTAGCTAAGTTAAAACCCAACGGCTACAGTGCTATACCTAACCCGGTTGCTACAGTAACGGGTCCAGTCGCAAAACAGACACGTTAGCAGCATCCCTTCATCAACGAGTCGTAACTCTCACATCCGGTGTCCGTTCTCAGTGATTTTCGAAGCATTGCGATCGTGATGATAGACTCTACGCACCAGCATCCTCTACAGGTCGCTGAGATCTCTATGATTCTCAGTAGGTAACTTCTCTTAACTCCGTCTATTTACTTATGAGTTGATATCCATCTTTATTGTTTTATCGACTATATCTGCTGCCACTAAATTGTGAGACTGCGAGATTCTGTTAACCTTGTGATTGCTGGTCATATGTACTGATTTTACAACTTGCCATCATAACGAGTAGTTGCATCACTTTATTTTAGATTTAGAATGATACCACTAGGACTGCACATTTTGTTAAAATTCATTTGTTCGCATATTGGTTTTAACCATTTTCCTACCTAAGATCGTATAACTGGTGAAACATAGCGATGTTTTTTTTTTCTATCACTGATTTCTGATTCGCACACATCCAACGTTTCATATCAATTAACCATTGATAAAATACTTCTCAAATCACACACAAGCACACACATGCCCATGAAAATGATTCCCCATATCAGTTCTGGCTTAAATAAAATTGTCGTGCTGCACTTTGTGCAATACACATACTTTTTGTCATTCAACAAATTTGTGTTTCTGGACTAAAAAAAATCTAGAGGAAGAACCAACTGTATTTGCATCTCTCCTCAGTTAATTTGTATTCTTAGACTAGTAATATTGAAAAATATGAAATTTCACACCTTGAATCCAATCTCATATTTTTTAAATTTTTTGTTACCATAAGACTTGGTATTAACTTGTTAGCATCTCTTTTTCCAATTCTATTATGTGGCTTTTAATTGTCATTAGTGAATACCAATGTTGAAGAGTTTCTACAATGTTTAGTGTCCTTCTCAAGATCCCAGGGACTAAAGTCTGTCCCTCTATGAGAGTGTACACTTTAGTTTTTTGTGGTTTCCATATCGTAATATGTTCTCTCAAACATTGCATACCTTATGCATAGTTTGTGGCTGAATCCAATCTCATTCTATACATTACAAGATTTTCTGATGATATGAATGCAACTATCCTTGGTTTCTTGGCCTATAACATGCCACAGAGATGAATGCAATTCCTTAGACTGAACCTCTCTTCTAGAATCATACTCTTAGGAGGATTTTGCATGATTGCTCCTTGGTTCCATTAGCTTAAACTGCACAACCAATAATGTAGTTTTTCCTACCAGTCAAGTGGGCTAGTATTTTTGCTTGGGTATTCCCTTCTCTTGTGGGTGGTTTCCTTGGTGAGGAATCTATAATTAACTTCAAACGGTAGGTTGACAGTTGGTTGTAAAACTTCATCAAATCTTTGTCAGAGCTTCCTATCTTATATTATAGCTCGCTGAGAAATTTTAGCAAAAATCTTCTTGGAGACTTCTCAAGATTGATTTTTGCACCATCTCTGGCTTAATTTTGACATTTGATACTGATGATGGCCTAGCGATTCTTCTTATGAAATAATTCTTCGCATTGCCATTTTGCTCCATGACCTTTAGACTTAAATGTTGGTTTGTAGGGTGATGAATGGTCCAATTGAAGCTATTGCACGGGAGCTTGGTTTTGATGGGGACCCCTTTCTTGAAGGTCTTGTGGTGAGCATATTCATAGTTGGTGCATTTATTGGTAGCATAAGCTCTGCCTCACTCATCAATAGGCTTGGTTGTCGGCGCAGTCTCCAGATTGACATGATACCATTAATTGTTGGAGCGCTTATAAGGTTTCTAATTACGATGTTCTAGCATGCATGTTTATAGTTTTTGAGTTTCTTTTGTGTATTATTCTGTATATACTTTCTATCATATTCAAACTAAAGTTGGAATGTTGAGTTTAGTTTTCTTCAAAGCTATTCTTCTCAATCGTACAAACGTTTCTTCAAATGCATTTTATTTTCACCGTTTCCCCCCCTCTTTTAATTATCTGTGATATATGAATGAGACATTCACAATTCATTTAATCATACAGTGCTCAAGCTCACTCCTTGGATGAAATACTATGGGGAAGATTTCTTGTTGGTCTTGGCATTGGTGTGAACACTGTTCTTGTCCCAATTTATGTATCTGAGGTAATGCTATAGTACAAAATTGGAGTTTGACTAAAAGATTTTATTAGTCTTAACATTATTGTTGCCCATTTTTATTTGGTTACTGTATGGATATCCTGCACATGTCATTCAAATTAATTTTGGTCTGCTGGTGGCAACTTTCTTTGCATTGATCCAGCATAACTTATAAGCTTCTTGGTTAGTTTATCTTTCTTCGGTTCTCCATAAGATATCAGTAGAGGCTGAACTGTATCCGGCTTATCCTATGATTAGTGGGCATTTCTTTTGAGTTCTGGTAGGAAAACTGCAATAGTTTTCAGCCTAAGATTTACACTTGTGCTTAAGGGCCTCAACCTTGTCCGTTGGTCGCTATTATATGCAAGCACTCTTTCAGGATGCTAGAGTGTAAAATTATGTGATATAAATCAGAATAAGACACAAGGCTCCAAGTTCAGAGAAAAGAAAGTTTATACTCATTTCTCCACCCTTTCTTCTGGAATCACGTCTCAATCTGCAATAGAAACTCTTAGATTTTGCATCCTCAATCGTGTAGGTACAGTTCCCGTAAGTACGGAGTTTTGGGCATACCGTCTTGTTATCTTGATCTTTGCTCTTGAACTGCCTGGCAAACCTTCTTTCTCTTATTTGTTAAAGTGGCTGAAATGTTATAAAATAAACCCCTTGATATAATATATTGCCGATTCCTGGTCTCTATAATGGATTTCTTGCTGGGTGACACTATTGAAACCAATTTGTGAACACACCTCATGTTTCCTGGTATGGGATAAGGCTTGAGAACGTATGTTAACTCACCTGCAGGAATGTGCTCAAACCGGGAAGTCCTGCTTTAGTATGCATTTATGTTAGGGTGTCACGATGCATCTCGCTTAACCTATGGAATGATAGCTGAAAGAGGATTCACAGGTTGACCCCAAATAATTAGCCAGCGGTTGATAATTGGATTGTGTTCAACAGGTTATTGGTTTAGGATTTATAATTTGGCTAGTGTTTGAGTGCATAGGTTTCATGGTTCGAAGACTCGGCCGAGTCGGATACGACTCGGCCGAGACGAGTCCGATACCCGAATCACACGTTTGGACGATATCGACTCGACTCGGGGCCGACTCGGCCGAATCAGCCTAGTCCCGAGATGACTCGGGATGACCCGGCGGAGTCGGCCCTGAGTCGGGCCAACTGTTCACCCCCTTCTCGAGACTGGTTGAAAGCAAAAAAAAAGAAAAAAGAAAAAAGACAAGATCTACTGCTGTCGCCGTGAGCCCCCGTCGCCTTTGTCGTGAGCCCCCGAGTGAGGGAGGGAGACAGAGGTTGAGGGAGAGGGAGGGGGAGAGGGTGAGGGAGAGAGGGAGAGGAGAGAGAGGTAGAGATCGAGAGAGAGATCGGGTGAGGGAGAGAGAGCGAGAGGAGAGAGAGATCGAGAGATCGAGAGAGATTGAGTGAGGGAGAGGGAGAGATCGGGCAATTTTATCCTTTCTTTTTCCTTTTTTTTATTTTTTTTGAGTTTTTCTCATATTTACCACTCAAATATTTCATATTTCTAAATTTACCCAACAAAACAGCATATTTCCCAAATTACTCCATCAAAACAAATTTGTTTTGGACATGTGATACATGAATTTTGATGTCCATATTTTTTTTTACGATTTGTCATGACTTTTTCATTATTTTTGAGCTTTGTAGGTAGCGTTTTGCGCGTATCACCCGAGACCAATCCGAGTCGCTGAGACTGATCTGTCTCAGTGCCCGCCGAGTCGACGGTCGAGACCGCGACTTTGAACCTTGATGGGTTTTGCTTGGTTAGGCATCCTACAAATAGTTTCAATCTCTTGATCTTTTTCATTTGCATTCCTTTTCTTAAATATCATGAAGAATGATAAACTCCTCAATTTTTGTGTAAGAAATTTGTTACGTTGGGTTTATGTATTGGAAGAGAGCAATGCCTCAACTGCTTGATAGATCTAATACTGTGAAAAGCAATATACTTTTAGTTATACAGGTGATGTCTGATATGGTACTACAGGACAGATTTTGGATGGTCTGCTCTTTCCTGTTATCCTATGCTATCTTTAGTAGAGAGAGAATTTGCCAGCAGTACTGCTAAAAATTAATTATTTTAAATCCTAAAAATTATTACTGTTAACGCCAAGCATCTAACTTTTGTTTGTGTTAGCCTTTATAAATTTATTGCTGCTCTCTTTTTATCTGAAAGAAACTTCTCTTTGACGTGCTGATCCATGCTATTCAGGCTAACTTCTCTCTAAATTTTGGTAGTGTTTTACATATACAAAAAAAAAAAAAAAAAAAAAAAAACAATCTTTAAGCAATTAAAAAAATCCACTTTTTGATTATCAAACAAATGTTGGATTCTACTAGGAAACATGATGAGGATAGGACAAGAAATGAATGTATCTGTAGAAGTTAGTGGTATCTTCTATTGGGGGTAAGTGAGCAAGAACCAGTTCTGATGTGCGGAATGTGCAGTGTAGACTTATGAGGGCGGTCAAGGTAGGAGTAACATGATCATTGTTGGAGCAGCTAGGACTTGGGCAGACTGTCCAAATGAACATGAATCAAGGCTATAGAGAATAATTTGGTAATTGCTAATTTAGCAACAGGCTTGGGGGGAGGGTGGGGGGGAATCATGTAGTCAACTCCAAATTTTTTTTGGGACAAACACTTTGTTGTTGTTGTTATTAGACTCTTCCAGACAAATCAATTTTACTCCTGCAGACAAAAATTTTGGGAATTTTTTTTTTTCATGTAGTAACCAAGTCCTGCCACAAAGCTCATGACACATTTTTTAACCTGGAGGGTAGATTTTTGTAACGCCCCGATCTTAAAGATACGGAGACGTTATGGCGACGCATATACGCGAGGTAAAATACCCCTCGTATACGCGCTAAGCCTCAATTGTAACCTGAACAAGCTATAAATCGGAAGCATAATGATCAATGAACACTGCAGTAATACATATAAGACCACACATGATAGCAATGAATAACGGGAAGAAAATGATAGCTGAATAGAAGTCAAAGGTGATATACAGGAATCAAAGAATAATAACAAGAATGAAATGCAAGTATACCAGGATCAAGAGGAAGAGGACCCAAGCTCCTCGCAAAGCGTACCGCCTCATCAAACACCTGCACATTAGAAACAATCGTCCAATAGCTGGACGTGCAAATCCAGGGTCGTCAGAACGCGACCATAATGAGTGTGTGTGTAAAGGGGAAAGAACTCGTGCAGAAGAAACAATGTGCATAATTAGTAATAAGAACAACTGCAGATAGAAAGACTAAATAACACAATAAATAACTGAATAGTAACACATATGATGAAGACATGAATACAGATAGCAGTCAAATGGCACAACTGTAAATATGCAATCAATGTCAATAGGTATCCATCACATGTCACTAAACTGGTATCCAAGTCTGGTCATAAGTCTGGTCCTGGTTACATTCATGGGTCTATCATAATGATATATAAATATACAACCAGGTGATTACAGTCAGTCACAAAGCATCAACAGTTTATTATTAATTATGTCAGCGAACACCAATTGTCACATGCAATAGACGCATCCCATACTACGCCTACCACACATGCCGATCGATGCCCTTAAGTTATTGAAACTGATCGGTTGGAGACATTGTCCATGCTTTAGGTGGGTCCCGTACATACCCGGGACCACGGCCCAGACTCCTGGCGCTGAACCAGGACCTACCGCTAGGTAGTCAGGAACATGTAAACAGGAATAAACAGGACGGGGTGCCAGTCACCCCACGGGAACCCTGCAGTGGAACCCTCTTTCGGCTGCGCAACCTAAATCCTAGGTCCACCCAAAATACGGACGCTGTCTCCTCCATCAATCTCCCCAAGCCCAGTGCAAGTTGTGTGTTATCATGTTTAGTTTATCAAGTTTATTTAATGTGCATGTTACTTTAATTACTGGGATAACTCAGTGGTAGTCACGGTAACAATATCAACATGTGAAAGTCAAGATACCGGTATAACAGGAGTACAACATGTCAAGTAACAGGATACCGATATAACAGGAATATATATAACAAGTGAACATGCGGGTGTTGTTACCGTGTAATAATATTTTTCCCAGCAAATTTCAGTAACATGAACATGATAGTTGTCAGGTATATATATAAAGAATAACCAGTCAGGTTTCACAGGTAAGACAAGATATCCAGGCTGAGTAATGACCTACTGTCAAGAACAGAATAATCCAAGCAATGTATGTATTCAACTCATTCCTCCAAGTCATCGATATTTCTAAATCACAACTCAACTAAAATAGTCACATCTAAATACTGATCAATATTCAATATAGATAACATAAATTCAAGTTCCACTTAAACTCCAACTAAGTCCAAATACTGATCCAAGCGTCAAGTAATCCAGTCTCTAATATCATAATAAGTCCACATCAACATCTAAACGAATCATTACTTAAGTTATTAACAATGAAAGGATAACAAGCTGGAAGGTCCTGTACATGAAATATGCCATCTGACCTCTATAACTCTAATTCAGTCCAAATCAGAATAAGTCCATGTACCATCCAATCGTCAAGAACACTAATCTTTTATTAAGGTAAGATCATATCTAACATGTCCTCAAATATCCACTAATAAGGTCTTTGTCTAATCTCCGATCACCATTCTATGTAAATAGCATAAGTCCCAGATCAATCCAAAGTCATCATATCCAACTCACATTCCCAACAGTTACAAGATCGTCAAGTTCCATTACACATCTAGTAATCTGATTCAATAATCGTCATTCCAACATATAACAATATCCAGTATTAGTCATCTCACTTTAACATACAACTATGATCCCCAATCCTCAAGAGTTCACATTTCTATTAAGGTCAAACATGATATCCCAATATTCGGTATCACCACATATACGTGCATCTAAGCTCTATTAGATCAAGTCATTACCACTAATATCCATCTCAATCACCCTCATGCTACATCTTGTTATGTCTACAACAATACTCTAGATATACATAGGACAAACATGGGGGTTCTAACATGTATCAAGAATCATGCATATCATATTCCTATACATCCAACATGTAAAATAAACGGGAGATGACCGTCCACCTTGATGCTCGGTGATCTCTACACAATAAAACATGTATATGCCTCCTCTCTCTCACACAACAAAGTATACAAGTTCTACATTCACTCTACATACACATTAAAATACATCTATAAACCAATGCATATAATAATGAGATAGAAAATAGAAAGAGGGAGAGAAACACTCACATTGGGAAATCTGCGCATTACCGGGCGAGTCGCCGTTACGGTCGCCGTGGCGCCGCTCTTCGCTGTCGGACTGCATAGGACGGTAGCCAGGGTCCTGGGGAAGACCTGGCTGCAATCTGGAGGTCTCGCGCTCGCCGGAAGGGCCTGGAATCGCCGCTCGCCCGCTGCTTGTGCTGCTGGTCTGAACTGGATCTGCTGTGCGCGTCGACGGGCGAGTCGCTGCCGTGGTCGCTGTGGTGCGGTTCCTGGCCAACGGACTGCATGGGGGGTGGCCAAGACAGTGGAGAAGGTCACCGTGCTGGTCTCCGGCGAAGGTCTGACGTGGATCGGGAGAACGACCAGCTCGCCCGAACTTGCGCAGTTCTGAATCTGCTGCTGTCCAGATCTGGATGTTGCCATTCGCTGTTGAATCTGGACTCGTCTTGCGTGGGGGCTGTCCGCTGTTGCAGATCTGGGCCGTGGAGGTAGTCGTGGGCTGCCCGGGTCTGTTGGGGATGCGCCGAAGGGCTGTGCACGCCAGGGAGGAGAGCTCGCTGTCGGACTGCGCAGGGTAGAAGGCTGCTGTCCAGATCTGCTGCTGCCGCTGGATCTGTCATGGCCTGTGCTTCGCATCGCGCGCTGGAGATCTCACCAAGGATGGTTGGTGCTCTGTACCACGCAGGTGTACATGGAGGGGGCTCTACTGGAGGAAAGGGGCGGCCTGGATTGCTTGGTGCTATGGCGTGACCAAGGGGATCATGGGGTGCTGTCTGGTGGATAGGAGCGGCAGCCAAAAGAGAGGAAAAAGGGAGAAAGCCATGGAGAATTCGACCATGGCTTCAGGCTTGCGTGGCTGTGCTCCTTTGAGGTCTGCGCCAAGAGGTGGCCTGGGCGGTGGAGGAGGTTGCCGGGGTCGCTGGTGCGCCAAGGAGGGGAGGGGGAAGGTTGCGGCAATGATGGGGGTGGTGTGGTCGGCTGTTTGTTGGGATTGGGGAGAGGATTAAGGGAGAGATTAGTTATTAGGTTATGATCTTAGGGTTAGGATTGAATTAGCTAATGGGTATTGGGTTTGATCCAAATGAATTGAGATCCAAATAAATAATTGGGTAAGA
The DNA here is from genome assembly GCA_038442645.1 of Agave tequilana. NCBI lineage: Eukaryota > Viridiplantae > Streptophyta > Magnoliopsida > Asparagales > Asparagaceae > Agave > Agave tequilana. The sequence continues at coordinate 18,677 of JAVJIF010023163.1, forward strand.
TCCGACTAAGTAAATGAGTGTTGGGTTTAGGCTAGTGGGCATGCCAACGGGTAGGATCCAAATAGGTTATGAGTATGCTAGTGGGTAGGATCCAAACGGGTAAGTAGGAATAGGGTGAGAAGCTAAACAAGGAGAGCACCACCTCCACCAAGGTTAGTATAAATGCCAATATTAAATTAAATGCCCAAAATAATAGAACACTAATAATAAATAATGATACACTAAAATAGAATCAACAATAATTAATAATGGAAGAATAATTTGTCATATATCATCCGAAAATAATTATGCATACTCAACAATAATAATCACAGGAGAAAGAAATTAACTTGATAAATAAAAAAAAATAATTGATAGATCAAAATCAATACTTGTGAAAAATTAAAATACAATATTATTAGATTAGGGATATTACATTCTACCCACCTTAATAAAAATTTCGTCCTCGAAATTCAAATAAGGTAGGAAATGGTACAAAATCAAAGATTAAGAGAGAACACAACAATCTTCCACGTTGCCTCGTTGGGACACCACGATTCCGCTGCACGCTTTGATCTCTGGTACCATCTTCAACATGGAGTAACCGATCTCAAGAGATAGAATCAGGAGGAATGAATAGAAAGGAATGATGAAATCAAGATGGACATCCAAATCACTCTAATTGAAGTGTTGGAATCATGAATATCAACAGATCAAGAACGTAATTCCAAAGGGAGGACGATCAATTTCCAAATGGAGTCAATATTATCACGTGAATAGTATATGTATATTGCAGTGTCAACATAACTGACTCAGGTTACAGGTAGGAACTAGGTTCTCTTTTATGTCGAAAACCTAGGCTCTGATACCACTCTGTAACGCCCCGATCTTAAAGATACGGAGACGTTATGGCGACGCATATACGCGAGGTAAAATACCCCTCGTATACGCGCTAAGCCTCAATTGTAACCTGAACAAGCTATAAATCGGAAGCATAATGATCAATGAACACTGCAGTAATACATATAAGACCACACATGATAGCAATGAATAACGGGAAGAAAATGATAGCTGAATAGAAGTCAAAGGTGATATACAGGAATCAAAGAATAATAACAAGAATGAAATGCAAGTATACCAGGATCAAGAGGAAGAGGACCCAAGCTCCTCGCAAAGCGTACCGCCTCATCAAACACCTGCACATTAGAAACAATCGTCCAATAGCTGGACGTGCAAATCCAGGGTCGTCAGAACGCGACCATAATGAGTGTGTGTGTAAAGGGGAAAGAACTCGTGCAGAAGAAACAATGTGCATAATTAGTAATAAGAACAACTGCAGATAGAAAGACTAAATAACACAATAAATAACTGAATAGTAACACATATGATGAAGACATGAATACAGATAGCAGTCAAATGGCACAACTGTAAATATGCAATCAATGTCAATAGGTATCCATCACATGTCACTAAACTGGTATCCAAGTCTGGTCATAAGTCTGGTCCTGGTTACATTCATGGGTCTATCATAATGATATATAAATATACAACCAGGTGATTACAGTCAGTCACAAAGCATCAACAGTTTATTATTAATTATGTCAGCGAACACCAATTGTCACATGCAATAGACGCATCCCATACTACGCCTACCACACATGCCGATCGATGCCCTTAAGTTATTGAAACTGATCGGTTGGAGACATTGTCCATGCTTTAGGTGGGTCCCGTACATACCCGGGACCACGGCCCAGACTCCTGGCGCTGAACCAGGACCTACCGCTAGGTAGTCAGGAACATGTAAACAGGAATAAACAGGACGGGGTGCCAGTCACCCCACGGGAACCCTGCAGTGGAACCCTCTTTCGGCTGCGCAACCTAAATCCTAGGTCCACCCAAAATACGGACGCTGTCTCCTCCATCAATCTCCCCAAGCCCAGTGCAAGTTGTGTGTTATCATGTTTTAGTTTATCAAGTTTATTTAATGTGCATGTTACTTTAATTACTGGGATAACTCAGTGGTAGTCACGGTAACAATATCAACATGTGAAAGTCAAGATACCGGTATAACAGGAGTACAACATGTCAAGTAACAGGATACCGGTATAACAGGAATATATATAACAAGTGAACATGCGGGTGTTGTTACCGTGTAATAATATTTTTCCCAGCAAATTTCAGTAACATGAACATGATAGTTGTCAGGTATATATATAAAGAATAACCAGTCAGGTTTCACAGGTAAGACAAGATATCCAGGCTGAGTAATGACCTACTGTCAAGAACAGAATAATCCAAGCAATGTATGTATTCAACTCATTCCTCCAAGTCATCGATATTTCTAAATCACAACTCAACTAAAATAGTCACATCTAAATACTGATCAATATTCAATATAGATAACATAAATTCAAGTTCCACTTAAACTCCAACTAAGTCCAAATACTGATCCAAGCGTCAAGTAATCCAGTCTCTAATATCATAATAAGTCCACATCAACATCTAAACGAATCATTACTTAAGTTATTAACAATGAAAGGATAACAAGCTGGAAGGTCCTGTACATGAAATATGCCATCTGACCTCTATAACTCTAATTCAGTCCAAATCAGAATAAGTCCATGTACCATCCAATCGTCAAGAACACTAATCTTTTATTAAGGTAAGATCATATCTAACATGTCCTCAAATATCCACTAATAAGGTCTTTGTCTAATCTCCGATCACCATTCTATGTAAATAGCATAAGTCCCAGATCAATCCAAAGTCATCATATCCAACTCACATTCCCAACAGTTACAAGATCGTCAAGTTCCATTACACATCTAGTAATCTGATTCAATAATCGTCATTCCAACATATAACAATATCCAGTATTAGTCATCTCACTTTAACATACAACTATGATCCCCAATCCTCAAGAGTTCACATTTCTATTAAGGTCAAACATGATATCCCAATATTCGGTATCACCACATATACGTGCATCTAAGCTCTATTAGATCAAGTCATTACCACTAATATCCATCTCAATCACCCTCATGCTACATCTTGTTATGTCTACAACAATACTCTAGATATACATAGGACAAACATGGGGTTTCTAACATGTATCAAGAATCATGCATATCATATTCCTATACATCCAACATGTAAAATAAACGGGAGATGACCGTCCACCTTGATGCTCGGTGATCTCTACACAATAAAACATGTATATGCCTCCTCTCTCTCACACAACAAAGTATACAAGTTCTACATTCACTCTACATACACATTAAAATACATCTATAAACCAATGCATATAATAATGAGATAGAAAATAGAAAGAGGGAGAGAAACACTCACATTGGGAAATCTGCGCATTACCGGGCGAGTCGCCGTTACGGTCGCCGTGGCGCCGCTCTTCGCTGTCGGACTGCATAGGACGGTAGCCAGGGTCCTGGGGAAGACCTGGCTGCAATCTGGAGGTCTCGCGCTCGCCGGAAGGGCCTGGAATCGCCGCTCGCCCGCTGCTTGTGCTGCTGGTCTGAACTGGATCTGCTGTGCGCGTCGACGGGCGAGTCGCTGCCGTGGTCGCTGTGGTGCGGTTCCTGGCCAACGGACTGCATGGGGGGTGGCCAAGACAGTGGAGAAGGTCACCGTGCTGGTCTCCGGCGAAGGTCTGACGTGGATCGGGAGAACGACCAGCTCGCCCGAACTTGCGCAGTTCTGAATCTGCTGCTGTCCAGATCTGGATGTTGCCATTCGCTGTTGAATCTGGACTCGTCTTGCGTGGGGGCTGTCCGCTGTTGCAGATCTGGGCCGTGGAGGTAGTCGTGGGCTGCCCGGGTCTGTTGGGGATGCGCCGAAGGGCTGTGCACGCCAGGGAGGAGAGCTCGCTGTCGGACTGCGCAGGGTAGAAGGCTGCTGTCCAGATCTGCTGCTGCCGCTGGATCTGTCATGGCCTGTGCTTCGCATCGCGCGCTGGAGATCTCACCAAGGATGGTTGGTGCTCTGTACCACGCAGGTGTACATGGAGGGGGCTCTACTGGAGGAAAGGGGCGGCCTGGATTGCTTGGTGCTATGGCGTGACCAAGGGGATCATGGGGTGCTGTCTGGTGGATAGGAGCGGCAGCCAAAAGAGAGGAAAAAGGGAGAAAGCCATGGAGAATTCGACCATGGCTTCAGGCTTGCGTGGCTGTGCTCCTTTGAGGTCTGCGCCAAGAGGTGGCCTGGGCGGTGGAGGAGGTTGCCGGGGTCGCTGGTGCGCCAAGGAGGGGAGGGGGAAGGTTGCGGCAATGATGGGGGTGGTGTGGTCGGCTGTTTGTTGGGATTGGGGAGAGGATTAAGGGAGAGATTAGTTATTAGGTTATGATCTTAGGGTTAGGATTGAATTAGCTAATGGGTATTGGGTTTGATCCAAATGAATTGAGATCCAAATAAATAATTGGGTAAGATCCGACTAAGTAAATGAGTGTTGGGTTTAGGCTAGTGGGCATGCCAACGGGTAGGATCCAAATAGGTTATGAGTATGCTAGTGGGTAGGATCCAAACGGGTAAGTAGGAATAGGGTGAGAAGCTAAACAAGGAGAGCACCACCTCCACCAAGGTTAGTATAAATGCCAATATTAAATTAAATGCCCAAAATAATAGAACACTAATAATAAATAATGATACACTAAAATAGAATCAACAATAATTAATAATGGAAGAATAATTTGTCATATATCATCCGAAAATAATTATGCATACTCAACAATAATAATCACAGGAGAAAGAAATTAACTTGATAAATAAAAAAAAATAATTGATAGATCAAAATCAATACTTGTGAAAAATTAAAATACAATATTATTAGATTAGGGATATTACAATTTTAGTTTTCCTGTCATGTTTTTCTTTGTATAACATAGTAATCTATCTGAAAAGGTTGGCTACTTCTTCTACACCTCTTAAAAGCATGTAACGCTAATTTATTCTATAGTAACAGGTAGATGCAATCACTTTATAAACTTTTAATTGCTTCCTTCTTTATTCATTGACTTCCCAGATATAATGATGTAGGTTTCTCCGACAAGATACAGAGGTTCTTTGGGAACTCTTTGTCAAATTGGGACTTGCTTAGGGATAATTACATCCCTTTCTTTAGGACTCCCTTCTGAAAATGACCCGCACTGGTGAGGCATCCTCTGTTTTAATTATTTATGGGTAATTATAAACCGAGGTCAACTATAGCTCCCTATTAAAAGGATAATCTGCTGGTTTTCCGTATATCCTGTTAATGATAATTTTGTTTTGTCGTGATCACTCTGCTTTATATATTAGAGAATAGCGAGGCTCTAACCAAGATTAGGCAGCTGTTGTATACATATAACTTTAGTGATGCATCATCATCATCATTTTTGTATTTGTTCTTGACTGCTTTTTTCATGTTAGATCTTTAAAGAATATTCAGCACCTTTTCTAGCACTACTGTTGCCTTAGGATTCATGTACTTAATACTCCACACACATTGGAATTCTTATGGGTGACTTTTGGTAGAATTAGTGGGGAATCGTGTCAATTTCATAGATTTAACATTACAAATTTCCTAGTCCAACGTTTTGTATTTTGTTTATAGTTGTTTACTTGTAAAACCTATGGAACTTTATAAGTTATTTATTTTTATTCAAATTATCAAATCCTTTTATCTTCCATGTTAGTAGAGGCACCTCTCTTGTGTTATACAGGTGCCAATGGTCTGAATTCCTGACCTTTAAGATAAGGTTTGGGATTCAGATTCTGAATATCTTTGACAATTTAGAATCCTATGATATCTAACCTGGGTCCCTTACTTTCACTCCTATTCCTTGGGTCTTACCTTATCGGAGCTTGATGCCTCACAGTTTAACTTTAAACCGATAGCTGTTCACTGATAATTTAATTTTTAGATAAAATTACTGTCCTTATTGAACCTGATAGGTTCAATCTTAATCAAATGATTATTGTTTAACAGCTCAGATAATGTAACTAACTGGAGCTCTAAATAAATTAACTGCAATGTATATTGCAGGGAGAGTAAGTGATGATAATTGAGCTGTCTTGTTTTACTACATTTTGATCATTATTACAAACATACGCATTAGACTAAGGTAACCTGGTTTCCTAAACATTTGGTCTTTATTTATTTAAATGTCTACTGGCCATTCGTTCTCAGAGTACCCATCAAATTGACGTTGACTTTCATAGTGCTCTCACCTAGAAGCCTTAAAGCTAGCCAAAGATGGATGTGCAAACCTTGCTCAAACTCAAGTCATTTATTAATTCGAGCTCATCTCTAGTTCCAGGCTACATTTTTCATTTAATTGAGCTTATTTCAAGTTTATCACGTCAACTTGATTAACAAGATTTGGCTAACTAAAAAGATGCCAAATGAGTGGAGGAAGACTACCCTAGTACCTCTATATAAGAACAAGGGTGAGATTCAGAGTTGTTCAAATTACCGTGGAATAAAACTCATATGCTACACCATGAACTTTGGAAAAAAAGGTAATTGAACACATGTTAAGGTAGAATATTAAAATATCGGAGAACCGGTTTGGATTCACGTCGGGGCGATCGACGATAGAGGCTATTCTTTTGCTTCAACTTATAGAGCGATTTCGAGGGAGAAGTAGAAATTTGCATATGGTCTTTATTGCTTGAGAAAAAGCTTATGATAAAGTGTCAAGAGAGGTATTATGGTGGACATTGATGAAGAAGAGAGTTCCCATCAAATATATTGACAGACATGTACAATGGAGTAGTTGCAAATGTCAGAACTTGTGGTGGCCTAACAAGTGATTTTTAGATCATAATTGGATTACATCAATGATCTGCATTGAGGTCTTTCTTGTTTGCCACAGTGATAAATGAGCTTACTAGAGCTATTCATGATGAGATACCGTGGTGTATGCTATTTGCTGATGATATTGTCCTAGTCGATGAGACGAGAGATGGGGTAAATACCAAATTGAAGTTATGGAGGCAAACTCCAGGATCTCGAGGTTTTAAATTAAGTTGGTCTAAAACATAGTATATGGAGTACAAATTTAGTAAACAGAGGATTTGGGATTATAGTTTTGTGACACTAGATGGGCAAGGGGTACCGATGAGCAGTCAATTTAGGTACTTGGGTTTTATTATTCAAAAAGATGGGGAGATCGATAATGATGTCAACCATGGGATCTAAGCCGGCTGATTGAAATGGAGAAGCACAACAAGACTTTTATGCGATCGTAACATTCTGTTATGACTGAAGGGAAAGTTTTATCGGACTGCTATTAGACCAACTTTGTTATATGTCACGGAATGTTGGGCTATAAAGAGAGATCATACTCAGAAGATGAGTGTAGCAGAGATGCGTATGCTTTGCTGGATGTGTGGTAACACGAGGAGAGATAAGACGATAAATGAGGATATTCTTACTAAGATAGGCGTATCTCCCATAGAAGAGAATTTGAGAGAAAACCGCCTCTGATGATCATGTGCGACGTAGACCTACACATGTGCCAGTTCGACGTGTAGAGCTTATCAACTTAGGGCAAGTTAAAAGAGAGAAGGGGAGACTGAAGAAAATATGGATGGAGGTGATACAATAAGATATAGAGGCTAAAGGTCTTAATAAAGGCATATTGCTCGATAGGAATGAATGAAGAAAGCTGGTCCATGTGCCAGATCCGGCGTAGTTCTCTTTTGGTTCGTGTCAAATGTGAGTTGATCAGGGAAAAAGAACTTGTAAAAAAAAAATGTCCTTTTGATGCTCCTATCAGTTTTTGAGTTGTTTTAATAATATACGTAGATCGTTAGAGATACATTTATACCTCGTGCACTTTTTTTCCCCATTAGTAATGACACTGGTATAAACTATTGACATTTACAATGATTCTGCGTCGCAAGGTGGGGCACAATATGAACCTTCATAATTCTCTGATACTTTACTGGTATTATATGACAATTGATTTCTGAGGATACTTGTCATGTCTATTCTTTCCCACTAATGCTTGTATCCTGCTGTACCTGCTGGGTCTTTTGCATTTTCAGTCTGTTGTTGATATCTTCATTTTGTTTCCTATCTAATGTTTCATGATCGATGCCCCCCCACGCCACCCCACCCCAACAGCAACACACACGCACATGCACAAAAACTATGGTTATCACTCACACTCAACATGCTTCTTCCGTACCTTGAAATAGAACCAGAGCCTACGCCTTCCACCTTTCCCTTCCAGTTTGCAGGGTCATCGTTACTGAACTACAACATGTCATTTTAACTGCAGTCTGCAGCTTTAGACCCTTTGTGCTGTTGACTTGATCACCTTTTCTGTTCCCCCCATCATTACGCAGTAATAATTTGGTTTCCACTGTGTGGAGGTTTAGCATAGAAGCGTTGTGACCAGGTCACATAGTTTTACATGACCACCATCTTTAATGGTATTTTGATGTTTTTATGTTCGTACGTAAAAAATCAGTGATTAACGATGAATTTTTATACATGATTATTATCCTATATCTTTCTTTCTTGGACAGAATGATCATGTGATAGAAGAGAACTAGATAAAACAAGTACCATCACAAGTTGATTTATACTATTGTTATATATGACCTTTTATCAACTTCTTTTTGCCATCTCTGACTGTCTTGTTCTTCAGGCTTTTCATATCACTAAATCCATGTCATGCTCCACTGCCCACCTCATTTTGAGTGGGAAATATTTTATTTAACGGTGATGACAATATGTGCATATTGTATCCCTGTTGAAGTGTCTTTGTCTGTGCTGCTAGTTACAGCTTCAGTACTATCCTTTTATTTTTCTCACTCCCTCTCTTCTTGGTTATATGTCAAAAAATTATTTTGTTTCTCGGTATAGGTGGAGAACAATGTTCTACATTGCAAGTTGCCCTGCTTTTATTGTTATGTTGGGCATGCAATATGCTGTTGAGAGTCCTCGCTGGCTCTGCAAGGTATTTATCAGTCATTATTATAGCAATGTCTCTAATGCTTCTTCAATTGAGCTTTATGACTAAGTAGTTGATTGATTTTTATAGGTAGGAAGAGTATCTGATGCTAAAAGAGCTATCAGTAGCCTTTGGAGTGAGTCTGATGTTCAGAATTCTATTGAAGAAATTCAATCAGTTATAAAGGATGATAGCAGTGATTCTGGTTGGTTGGAACTCCTTGGGGAGCCTCATAATAGAGGTTATATCTCACTACAGAACTAAGTTTACTTAGCGGAAATGCACCACGAGCATGAAAGAAATTAAAATTCTTATAGCATGTGCAGGGGCGTTATAAGATGTGGTCTTATTATGTGTTCGGTCCAACAACACGCAAAAAAGCGCATAATTGTTTTATGCTCCGATTAAATGGATTATGCAAAATTCTATGAAGATAAAGTTTACACACACACAAGAATATAAAGTTGAGCTAGACTACTTTCAGAAGTATCAAGAATGTAGATATTCCCACTTTATTTTGGTTGATACACCACTCGAATTAATGATCCACACTGTTGGATGTGATATACTACTCATAAACTAGCTACAAACAAAATTTCAAAGATTTTCGTTATGATTTACCGTTCATCAAAGTGGTCTCAAAACTAAGCAGTTTTAGGTTTCTCGAAAGCGCCGATTTTTTATCCCTTTATGCATAAGTAAATCATAACAAATTCTTTAGAATTTTTTTTTGTAGGTAGTTAGTGAGCAGTAGATTGCATCCAACGGTGTCGATCTTGAATTCAAGTGGGGTATCAACTAAAACAAAGTGGGAGCATCCACATTCTTGACACTTCAAGCGGGAGTATCTGCATTCTTGATACTTTCGAAAGCAGCTTGGCATTTGTAATATTGTATTAGTGTTTTTTAGATATGAATGAAATTACCTTTACTTTCAAATATGTGTGGGGGGGGATCTTTAATATTCCCAAGGCATAACTAAGTTAGTTATGCACGCCTATAGAAGTGTGTAATATACAAATCTATTGAATGATCTATTCCGTCTATCTTGATCTACATAGTTTAGAAGACTTATAAACAAAAATTCATTTGTTTTGAAGTTCAATTGCTCCTGCATCAAGTGGCTGTGAAATGAACGATTTTCAATTGTCAGAAGATCGTTTATTTTGCCACCACTTAAAGCATTAGATGATCTTTAAAATTCATGATTTTGTATGTATAGAGCTTTTAAAATATGTAGATCAAGATAAACTGAATGGATCCTTTAATTTCATTATATAACATGCATTTTTGTAGGTGGACATAACTTAGTTATATGTCGTAGGAGTATTAAAGCCTTACCCTATTTATATATATGGAAAGATTTGGGTACATGCGGAAGGATTTGAGCCCGAATTCTTTCCACTCAAACTCAATCTCACGATATTCAAATACAAGATCCACTCCGTTGAAGTTGATCTACATTGTTTAAAGTAACTAAAAATCAAGTATTTTGAATACTTTTTGCCCATCCATCGAGTAAGCGCAAAATGAACGGCCGAAATAGTGAGCTGGCTAGTTTAACGGTGTATAATATTTGAAACTTAACAAAAATTGGTGTGTGGGTTCTTTTAAATGTTTAGATCATGATCAAATGATCGGATCAAGAATTTATATGTCTAAACTCATAGAACTAAATATAATGCTATTTTCGGCTGTCCATTTTACGTCTATTTGAGGATGGGCAAAAAGTATTCAGAACACTTAATTATTGGTTTTTAGTTACTTTAACCAATATAGATCAACTTCAACGGAGTGGATTTTGTATTTGAATGCCGTGGGATTGAGTTTGAGTGGGAAGGATTCAGGCTCGAATCCTTCCGTATGTACTCAAGTCTATCCCTTTATATGTGTGTGTGGGTGGATTAAGTGTTCCTAGTAGGTCTCTTTAGATTACAATCCAAGAGGCGGCCTAAAACCCACCATGTACCATTCCTATAAATTATCCACTCCATTTATCATGATTTTTATGTCCTAAAATGCTTATATATAGAAAATCATGCAGTTTGGATATTTTGTAACCATCGATCAAGTGATGTCATTTGTTCTATTGTTGAAAAATCGTTCATTTTGTAACCATTTGACGAAGGAATAAAAAGTACCAAGAGTACATGATTTTTTTATACACAATCATTTTAGAATATGTAGATCAAAATGGATGGAGTGGATCATCCTCACAAATGCTCCATTTTGAGATTTTAGGCGGCCTCCTTAAATTGTAATTTAAGGAGACCTACTAGGAGCACTCCCCCCTCTTTATATATATATATATATATATATATATATATATATATATATATATATATATATATATATGGGGTTACTGTACCTCAGCCTGCAGGCTGAGATAGTTTCTCAGCCGGCGGGACGTGGCTGAATATATGCCACACATCGGCCGCAGTGTGTTGGCGCCAAAAAAATCAAAAAAATCCCGCCTAAACAATCGTGAAACAAATTGACCAAAATACCCTTTTTTTAATTCTAAACTGGAATAAAGTCATGAACAAACAAAATTTCAGTTGAATATATCTACAGTTATAAAATTCGTAATTTTAATACATCGAAAAATATAATTAAAAAAAATTGGATCAATATAATGTAAAATAAGCAGAAGCATTGAAAATTTAAAAAACATGCCATGGTCGCAGATTTAATACAATATAACAACTGCGACACAGTCGCAGTCACTAATCGCACTCATAGTATAACAAAACGTTTTTATGCGACCTAATACAATATAATTTCAATTTTATATGAAAACTGCGACACAGTCGTAATCACTAGTCGCAGTATTGTATAGCAAAACTTCTTTATATAACGTCTGCGACCCTAGTCGCATTCTATCGTACAACAATGCGACCTCCTTCAGTACTGCGACCAAAGTCGCAATCTTCTTTCCCATGCCTTATGTAAAAGATTTTTAATATGCGACTAGGGTGATTAGCCATGCGACCCTGAGATCAATTCGCGTATATCAAATCTTATAAAAATTACTATATTAATTACACTGAATTAAATGAAGTAATTAATATTCTTTCTACCGTGATACAACAACAGTCTAGAAAAAAGAGATGCACTAATGTTAATCTCGAGAAAGGAAAGATGTGCACCATACGTAATCTAAAGATATAGGCAAACAATTCTATAAAAAGTTAATTTGTACTTCGGATTCTCCCGCAATAAATCTTCAATTAAATATTTTTTTTTACCACTTCTTACCACACTCAACCATCACCTCTAATAATTATTATTACTATTCATGTTCTTCCACAAATATTCACCTTTATATAATGCTTGTTACTAATATATTATCTCATACCTAAAAACTATATTTTTGCTCTTCCTTTTCAATTTGATTTCAAAAACTTCCAAAAAAAATTCATTCTTGAATCATGTCTTCCCCATCTTCTTCCTCTGAACACTTAGATTTCAACTTCAATCGTTCCCCCACTGGTCCTTTGTCTTCAGGATATTCTAGTGAATCTGATACCAGTCTGGACTCACTCCTTTTGACTATCTCACTACATCAAATAATGTATTAACTGATTCTCCTATTCATGATGATAATGAAGTTTTCATGTGGGTTAGTGAAGAAGACATTATTCCTCTGCCACTTGACGGAGACATGCTTGATGAAAGCATGTCCTCTGATGCTGTAGGCTCGCTTCCTATCAACGGGTCAGACGAAGAGCTTGATAGAGACGATCCATTCTGGGAGTTCATCGGTGAAACAAAAAAAACCTCAAAAACAGCAAGATGATGAGGAAATAAGTGATGAAGAGGAAGAGCAGAAGAATGAAGACGATGAATCTGCTTATGATGGGGATAATGACGAGGATTAGGATTTCCTGATCTTCTGATATTCAATTATATTTTGTCTTCTTTTAAAAGCTTTTAATTCTATTTTTTGTAAGGTCTCTTTCTCACTATATTAACTTATAAGCTCTTTTAATTACATATCCAAACTGCGACTGCTGCTCTTAAACACTGCGACCTTAGTCGCAATCCTACTACGGATGCAATTTATGGTCGCAGTTAATCATTTATCAGTTCCCAATGCGACTATGGTTGCAATAATGTACTGTTTTGGAGTTCAAAGTAATTTAAAGTTATAGTGTATTAACTTTTAAACTGTTTTGGATAACTGAACAGTCACCAAGGAAGTATACACAATTTTTGGGAAAAGGTAGAAAATAAGTGGGAGATATTCACGTGGTTTGAGAGCTTAAACCCTTTGGAATTCCGGGATTAAAAATATATAAAGGGTCATCAGCAAAGGATTACAAACATACTAAATTATTTTTGCTCAAACTCGTTACTCTCACTGTTCGGTCAATAGACTCAAAAAATGTCTTCTCCACCGTCTTCACCGGAAAGAAGCCAATCATCTAATGATGATTGGATTTATAGTTCTGAAGATATGCCTCGCTACGGGTCAGAGGATGAGCTTGATACAGACGACCCGTTCTGGGAGTTCATTGATGAATCAAAATACAACCATGAAGAGGAAGAAAGCGAAGAGGAGAATGTCGCTGAAGAGGAGGAAGAGACGGAAAGCGATACAGAAGACGAAAGCATGACTCTTGACGACGAATCTGATTACGATGGTGATGACGAGGATTAGAAGTTTAAAAAATTGTATTTTATATATTTTTTAAATATATATAAATCTGTTTTCTAAAGTTAATTGTGTGAATTACATTTTTTACTACTATGTCTTGGTTGAAATGCTGTACAATTGTTACAAACCTTCATTTTAAATATTTTACGCTAAACGAATATACTGCGACCATGGACGCAGTTAATAATTATATTACTTCACCGTATAAATTTTTAAAATGAAAGGTTGCGACTTTGGTCGCAGTTGCAGGACGCAGACTTAATAAATAAACTGCGACCTTGGTCGCAGCTGTTGGTCTTTAGTCTTAATCAACAATACTGCTACCTTGGTCGCAGTTGCTAACCGTAGTCTTAATAAAATACAATGCGACCTTGGTCGCAGTTGCTGGTTTTTTGACTTAATAAAATACACTGCGACCTTGATCGCATTCGCTGGTCTTTATTTTTAATCAACAACAACACTGCGACCTTGGTCGCAGTTGCTGGCCGCAGTCTTAAAAAAATAATCTGCGACCTTGGTCGCAGCTGCTGGTCTTTAGTCTTAATCAACAACAACACTGCGACGAGGTGACACATCACCGCAGAAGTTGCTTAGTCGGTCGCAGTTGTTTCTGTTTGCAATGTAGTCTTATGCGACCTTGGTCGCAGTGTCGTCTCTGGTCCAAGTTGTTTTGTTTGCAATGCATGACTGCGACCAACGTCGTAGTTTATTAAAAACAAAATATGATTTTTATTTATGTCCAGGCATTTATCTCCAGGCATGTGAAAATGATACAAAACGTTCTCTTATACAATAAGATTGAGTGTTACAATACAGCAGTACAAAGAAGACTAAACATCAAAAGACGCTCTCTTATACAATAAGATTGAGTGTTACAATACAGCAGTACAAAGAAGACTAAACATCAAAAGAGCCCTTGTTGACTAAGAGCAGTGGTGTTATTGAGGTCTGGTGGCAGCAGAATCCTCCGATTCCACCTGACCCTCCAAAGTGGCGGGATACGATCCTTCGTTGATGAACATCTCTTCCACCAGAAGGTTATCCAGTGCTACCCACCACTATATCCACCACATCCCCCGCCGCCATACCCACTCTGACAATCCCGTACCAGCAAGCTTGACTGGTGCATCAAGTCCGAGGAGATCTTAGTGAGGGTTAAGTCCTCGTCAGGGATCATGACTTCTTCCCTTGTGAACGACGAGGACCATGACTTCTTCCCTTGTGGACGATGAGGTCTATGACTTCTTCTATTGTGGACGAACATCGATCAAGTTCGTCCATAGGGTTATTTTCATCCATGGAGGCAGGCCCCTTTTAGAGACTCTGAAGAAGGCGGAAATTCTCAGAGCAATTGCTCTCGAAAGAAAATAGTCTAATTATGGGAGAGGGTGAGCCCTATTTATAGGCAGCCCATAATAACCATAATTAATGGTTCATTAATCAGAACCGTCGGCCTTAATGATCGCACGACTATCGAAGTCCAATGGAAGGCTGACGCGTGGAGTATCGTTTCAAGAAGCGTCGAAGACGCTGGTCTACAACCGCCAGCGCCGGTTTGGCATTAAAAGACATTAACGCCTAAACCCAATGAAGAGCCGACGCGTGGACAACCGCTTCGGGAAACAACGAATGGTGCGGGTTCGTCAACGTAGACTTGACGTTTAAAGATCTCATAAAATCTTTATGACAGGCCGCGTCTCTCGGAGTGACTCCAAGTCGCGTCCCCTCAGCAAACTTTTCATTTTTCATTTAGATTCAAAAAATGACTTAATCCAAAACAACAACACGGCGACCTTGGTCGCAGTTGCTGGCGGCAGTCTTAATCCAAAACAACACTGCGACCTTGGTCGCTATGCATGAATATAAAGGAAACACTTACTTAACGTACTGCGACCTAAGTCACAGTCCATGTAATGCAACCCTAGATTGCAGTTGCTGGCCATCTTTATCAATAACAACACTGCAACCTTGGTCGCAATTAACCATGTACACTGCGACCAAAGTCTCTGACTAAGGTCGCAGTTTAAATGTACACTGCGACCAAAGACTCTGACTACATTATATACAAAAAAATTAAACTATAAGTAGAAATTTATCGCAGGCTGAAAAAATTGATCTGAAAAGATTTTATATTTTCAGAAAAAATTTTATCGCAGGCTGAAAAGGATAAACTAGATCTTTCAAAAAAGAGGTAAAGAAATAGGGCGAAAAGTAATTTATATAAAATAACCTAAATCCTATAAAGAGCGGCAAAAAAAAGGGGAAAAATAATAATAAACAATAAGGAAAGTTATCGAAAGGGGTATTTGGTAATTTAACTTCTTCCTAAAAGCGGGCCGCAAGTCAGTGAGGTAACAAATTGAGCCACGTCACCGCAGGCTGAGAGAGTACTCTCAGCCCGCAGGCTGATATACATTTCTCTCTCTCTCTCTCTCTCTCTCTATATATATATATATATATATATATATATATATATATATATATATATATATATATATATATATATATATATATATATATAATGTTGAAATGCCTTAAAACAGAAAAAACATTATAATTTTTCTAAAAGTCACTAAAACATGAATAAGTCTATTAAATTTTGAATATGAACAAATTAGGTATTATGCCAATGAGATAAGTAAAAATACAATTTATACAAACAATTAATGTTGAAATAATTACAAAACCAATATTAATAAGTCTAACATATGTTTTTAATCAGTTACTTGTATTGAGTATGACCAAATTAAAACATCTAAAATGTTTTAAATGTGAATTAATCCAATCATGGTCAGTAAAAGATGTCACTGGAAGTTGTCGATCGCAACGATGATGCCACGATGTTTGGAGATGACAGGTCGCATGTGTGAATGGAAGTCTTCTTTTTATTTTCACGGTGCAATGCACACGTGAAGAACCCTTCTATTTTACAAACATATGTTTTGTTGAATTAAGTATGACCAAATTAAAGCATCTAAAATGCTACAAATGTCAATTAATCCTATCATGGTATCTTAAGCAATAGTATGACTTGCACTCTCCAACATAAAGTGTTAATTATTTAAACAACTTCAATTACAACTTAAAAATTTAATATCATTTTTAGATGTGCCGCCTCCTGACAGATCTGAGTCCATGAATAATTCAAAGCACCTCCAAAGGTTTGCATTATAATAGTAGAGATTATTTTACTTTTTAGAAAGTTCTATTCTTTTAATTTTATTAATTTTGAGACCAAATCTGCAAGATTGCCAAAACCTATGAAATGAGCAAGCGGTACTCCGAGATTGGCTTAGAACCAAATTGGATCTCTACAACCTTAAGAAAACCTGTTGAGAACTTGCATACAAGATTTGAACAGGCTAATGGTCATGGGATCTTCCCCTCGAGAAGGGCGAATTCCTGTAAGGGACAATCAATGGTGATCCAGAGATAGGGCAAGGCTTGTAATAGTCGATGATGTTTATTAGGCTACATTTAGTTCATCTATTGTCAATATTTTAGAAGGATATATGCTTCAACATAAAAATTAAGTTATACAGTTTCTTTAGACTGCATTAGTCTTCTTCTTACATGAGTTTCAAACTCCAAGATGTCTACTTCCAGACTACCTCTTAACATTACAGAGAAAGGGCAAGTCATATAGTTTCTGCTGATTGCAGTTGCCTGCATTGGAGGGTCTCTTTTCATACTTCAACAGTTTTCCGGAATAAATGGAGTTCTTTACTTCTCATCCTTGACCTTTGAAGACGTGGGTCTTACTAATGGTGCTTTGGCGAGCTTATTTGTTGGAATTACAAACTTGGCAGGTTGGTGATATTTCTAGGATTGATATACTTTTATTTTTAGAGAAGAGCTCATATTTATGTTGCACTTTAGGGGCACTTTTTGCTATGTATCTGATGGACCAGCAAGGGAGGCAGAGGTTGTTAATTGGAAGCTACCTTGGAATGGTGAGATGTCCCCAAGTTCTATTATTGTTACTATTTATAGTTGTTTTTCTTGTTATTTTCTTACATTGTACCAAATTTGAAGACTGTTCAAGTTCTACATGATTTAGTTTGCCGATAACCAAAACCAAAGGATTTTAAGTTTTCTTTACTATTCATTTAGTAGCCACAAAATGGGACAGTTGAAAGTAGCCACAAAATCAAAGGATCTCTTTCATATTCTTCCCCAATTTCCTCTTCTCTCATGTGGTTCTTTCCTTTCTCTTTGTTTTGCATTAGTAGGCCTCCCTGTTGGGGCTATGTGTCATCACTGTGAAACAGGAAGAGCTAAAGAAAGTAGCAACATCGTGTACATGAATTCCTTCTTGAATAATGACTTTAGCATGCATGTACTTGCCTCCTAGATTTATGAAAGAAAATGCTGGATATGAAACCTACCTTCTTGAATAAAGAATTAAGTTGGAGTATGCATGTGCTTACCTCCAAGATTATACAAGAAAATGCCGCATTAAAGGAGATAAATTGAAGAAGACGTTTGCTCTTTGTTAAGTGTTAATTTGCTACCCATCTACTTTTGGGAGAAGTGGTTTTATGACATGGTTTGAGAGCTTCATGTTTCAAGAGCTTGTGGGTTTAAACCTCATCATTGGAAATTTAAAACATGCCCATTTAATCCATTTATTCTACCTTTCGAAGCGAATCTTGGTGGAGGTGTTTCGATGTGGCCCAGAAGCCCTCTTGAGGAGGAATATTAAGTGTTGAGTTTACTTACAATCCATCAGCTTATGCTTTTGTGAGAAATGGTTAATAAAACACTTGAGCAGTGTCTTGATTTGAAAGGTCCATGACAATTAACATGTAATTTCTTGCCATGTGATGCTGATCACAGCGTTTCCTTCAAGAGGAAATGTCATGCCCTGAGATCAAACACGTGACAACCGCCGTATGTGAATGAGATGAAAACTCATGCGCATACAACTATACAAGGCTACATTGCAGACTTCAAATACAAAAAAAAATATATATAAAATTTATTTCCAAATTTGAAAAGTTATGTTTTACTGCTTTGATGTTATGTTGATGGCATTGTAATTGTTGATATTGATTATTTTTTAGGCTCAGAAGTTGAATCTCGCATAGTGAAGAATTCTCTGTCTTCTGTATTTGATGGTCAAATACTTTAAGAAGCCATGAGTGCTTCTTGGTAGTCGTCATTGCTACGTTAAGAAAAGATTATTATCAAGTGTAGAAACTATGCCTTTGTTCTATGTGAAGTATATGCGAACTTAGATTACAGACCAACACATAGTGGTTCCTGCATATGCTGTGCTACTCTGTTAGAGAATGTTGGGAGATGTCAGAGTTTTAGTAAGTAAATTATACCTGTCCGTGATCAAGCCTTAAATTGCTATGTTTGCTAGTGTTGTGATTCTCAGTCAGTAAAGTTAGGTCCCCAAGGTTCTACATGAGGCCACCTGTGTAATCCTGAGGCTACCCTCGTAATCCTTTGGCACAAAAACTAACGTCTGTGAAGATTTCGTTGTTTGCGCCCCGTGGGCAATTAAAAGTCTCATGATCCTACCTCCAACTGTGGTTTTTGCATGGGATTAGAGAAACCTTGCGCTCTTTGAGGACCGGGTTGAAGTCTCTTGATGATACTGATCCAACACTCCTTACATATATAAGTATAGTTACATGGTATTGCTATAGGTGAAGATCTTTCTTGTGAAGATTGATTCCAATGGAGCTAGCCAAATGACATTACTATGATAATAAAGCTTCCTTATGCATAGCCTGTGACCTGGTTACTACTATAGAATGATAGCATGGGGCATACAAGAATTGACAGGCACTTCGTTATAAACTATTGTCTTGAAGTAGTTGCCCTGGGGGGGTGTTTTGCACATGGAATTGCAAACAGGAATCTTCTCATACATTCTTATAGCTTCCATGTTTTGGCACATTGAATTGGACTGGAAACTAAAGTCTCTAGATTATGTGGTCCCCCACGTGCCACATGTGATTACTTTCCAAAAAATCTTTATTCTCTGGAGTTTGATATTCATGGAAAGAAAGCTTCTTATTATCTATTTATTTCTTGGGTTTCACTCCCATTTTCCCCCCTAAACCAAGGAGAGAGAAAATAATAAACAATTAATATTGTGTCATAATACACCTCTACTTTCCTCATTAAGTTTCCAAATGCCAAACAAAGAAATTAGCATAGGATTTCCACATTTTCTAGTTTCCATAGAAGTTGAAACAAATAGATAAGATCACATTCTTTCTTTCTTCCAAATTCCACATGCCGAACACGAGCTAGCATCTTGACCAATGCTCAACTATGTAGTATTGGCAGTGGTTGTTCAAGCCAACATCATAATCTATTTATCCAAGCTGAAAATCAGCAACATCCATGCTCTTCTTGAGGTGGAAGATTTCAAAAGGTATATTGGGATATAAAGGTAATGAATAGTTTGTTGAGTGGTTTTCTTTAGGTATCCTTCCGAACGAAGATATATAAATAAAATCTCTAATTAGAGAACAAGGTCTCTCCCCTTGATACCATCAACCATGTACAAAATAAACAGTCTTAAACATTAAAATATGTGGTAGTTTAGCCAAAAGTAAACAGGAAATAAAAAACAGTAAACAATGTTGTAATACTGCCTTTATATATTAGTTTGGCTTATATTATCCCAGAGATGTATTCAATTATATATATATAACCTTCTATTCTTCATTGAATGGATTGATCACTTGGAGTATAGCCATCTGGGAGCAGCTTGTAATAGATTTTCTTGGTCCATGATCTTGAGCAGCATTGCTGATTAGGGGGGACTTTTACCTGTCATCGTACCTTCGTTTTGTGCTTTGGCCCAATGTTAATTTGGCAATTAAACAAGAGTTGTAAATCTTAGGTTAACAAATTCTTGTGCAAATTAGTGTTGTTTCCTTGGATCCTTATTTATTGCATGTAACAAATCCCTTTTAAAACTTAAGGCTTTCTGAAGCTGCTGAACAGCTACTCTTTATTTGTTGGCATGTAATGTCTCCATAACACGTGTTAACTAAATCTCTTTTGAGTGTGTTTTCTTTTTTCTCCTGATCATGTAGCATAAACTTGTGTTCACTAAATGGCCATCTTTATGCAGGCGTGTTCAATGTTTCTCATAGTTTATTCCATAACTGCACCTTTGGATGAAGGCTTGGACACATCTGTCAGTACTTGGAAGTGTCATGTATGTAGCCCTCACTTGCTGATTTTTGTCCCATGTTACAAAGAACAGATTTAATTCATGTTTGATATAACGTTAACGTACTTTTCTAAGAAAATTATTTTAGTTGCAGCCTTGCAGGACAGAATATTGTTTATCACGCAGTATATATTCGAACAATTTAGAAAATGGTTCTCGCATATGTGCAGTAGTATACACATTGGTGAAGCAAATTAATTTATTAAACATCTTGTCCCTTCTGAAAGGATTAGAAATTTAAGTCGAGTTATTAGTCAAAGATCCTTTTCGTTCACTTCCTTTTCTGTTGCCACCCACTGTCACTAGCATCATCTTCATCATCATCACCATAATCAAACTTTTTCCACCAATACAAGTATGGTTGAACTGTTAGCATCATTCTAAATTTGAGAAGATCCACAAAAGGATTGACATTTTGAGATTAGTGCATGTAGAATCTAAGTCTACAGAATAGAGATTGCATTACTTTTTATACCTTTTTCTTTTCGTTCATTCTTATTTTATGTGTTTTTCTTAAATAAGTTGCCCTTAGTTTTAAGTTCTCAGGGAAGTCCTTGGTTGAAGTCTCTGTTTTTAGTCAAAATCTATCATCTTAGTAGAGGCAAAAAAAATTATTTACTAATGTTCTTCTCTCTTTAAAACATGTATTTCCTAGCATAAGTTTTGTACTAGAAAGCAAACTCCAAAATTATATCTCCAAGTTTGTTTCTTCCCTCCATATCCATGATTTATTATGCACCCACTTATATCATTATCTTACGAACATAACATTTTATATCTCCTGCTATAAATATTTTTCCTCCCGGAATTTCCCAAAAATTTATTCATATGCTTCCAAGACTCCTAATCGTACTTGTGCTACATAATTCATTATTACTCTTCTCCTTATACTGGTTTTGCAAAGTATCATTCTCTCTCTAACTCTTTGCATCTAGAACATTCTTTTTTAAAGAATATATCTACAACTATTACACCGATTTGCATGCTTTCTTTTCATGTATACTGAAGTTTATATCCTATATTCCTATACCTTTCACCTACCTATTTAGTTTCTTGCAAATAAAATATATTGATCTTTCTTCTATTCATTTTGTACAGTTTCACCCTCTTTCTTATTATAAGTATTCCTAAGTAGCTAATCGTACCGTTATATATAACTTCTTATTCCACCCCTCTCTCTCTCTCTCTCTATATATATATATATATATATATATATATATATATATATATATATAGATAGAGAGAGAGAGAGAGAGAGAGAGACTTGTATAGTTCCGGAGGATTCGAGCTCCACTTAAATGCCAACATCCGACTGTAGGCTGTCTAAAAATGACTAACAGATCAGCCATTAAGGAAGCAGAGTCTCAAGCTCTAGACGCGAGAAATCGATGCTCGCGTCTCAGCATTAAGACGCGTTGGCTCTACACCCGCGTCACAACATTCAGACGCGTCGGCTCGAAGCCCGCGTCTCAGCATCAAGGCACGTCGGCCCGACGCCCGCGCCTCAGCATCCAGACGTGAAGGCCCGAAGCCCGCGTCTCAAACTTCAAGGCGCGTTTGGCTCGACGCCCGCGTCTCAAACTTCAAGGCGCGTTCGGCCCAACGCCCGCGTCTCAGTTGCAACTGCCCTGATTGCGGGGCCAGTCACCGCGCATGTAGCGGGTAGTGGCCCCTCATTCGGGAGCGTTTTCAGGAGGCACCTTCACCCCCTGAGATCCCTATAAATAGTCTTGTTTGCTATGAAGAGAGGATCAGAGAGTTTTGGAGAGACACACAGGGATAGAGGCTTGAGAGGATCGAGCTTGGCAGAAGATCGGAGTTTTGAAGAGAGAGAGAGCTTTGAGATAGGGCATCATCAAAATCGATCGAATCCAGGCAGAAGGATCATCAAGAGAGAAGCACGACTCTTCAGCGAGCTTACTGAGTACTAGCCGCTCTTCGCCTACCTCCTCTTTGAGAGTTTTGGTAGACGGAGCTGAGTTACTCTTTCTACCGACCGAAGAGAAGACCCCCGACGGTCCAGGACGGTCATCTGGTCAACGGAGAACAAGATTCACTCTCCATCGCCACACGAAGAACCCAGCTTTAAACAAAGGGAAGATTCAGACATCCTCCCTCCCTTGTAACTGGAAAAGAGGGAAGAGTAGTTCTTTTGGTTGTAATCGTTTCGCTTGAATCAAGGAAATCTTTTACAGCTAAAACCACTTTCTCCGACCACCAAAAACTTTCCCGCCCCCTACAAGAGATGGCGACTCCGCTGGGGACTACCTTCGTTACTGACGAGCGCACCGTGGTGCAAGATGACGTTCTCCGTAAGGGGAAAATGGTCGAATCCCTCGTCGTCGAGTTCGACCAGGCGAAGTATGAAGAGTTCCTCTCTTCTGGCTCCAAGAGCCCAAAGACCCGCGTCTGCCGCAGGGTCTCAAGTGGACAGCCCCCTGAAGCCCAATCTGAGGCTCTGTCGGGTGCTCCTGCTGCCTACTGTGCCAAGCTTGGTTCACGCGCCAACGCCTCTCCGAAAGCCCGCGTAACCTCAGACTCCTCTGCTACGATCAACCGCGCCGCGCAGAACACACGCGCCAACGCCTCTCTGAAGGCCCGCGTGGTCCCCGGCACATCTACTGGTGCGATCGACCGTGTCGCACAGAACGCCCGCGTCAGCGTCTCTCAGGAGACCCGCGTGGCAAACACCCCTGGTTCTACAAACCAGGAAGTTGTTGGCTTCTCTCTTCCTCCACGACGCAATCGGAATGCCGAGCGTCGACAGAGAAGACGCGCGCGTCAACACTCGGTCGGAACCGTTGGTTTTTCTGACTGGGGTTGGACGCAGCGTACGATCCGATGCCCTGCCCGCACCTCGTCCAGTGCGAGAGGTCCGTGTTTGGGCGACCCAAACGCGAGACTCCCCAAGTTGAGCCCTCTAAAGACCAACTTGTCAAACGCCAAAGCGAAGCTTCTGCGTCTCGTCAAACGCAGGAAGCACGCGCCCATAGGCGTGGGGCCCAGCAGCCCACTCTCTCCCAAGTCTCTCTGCTCCAACGCAGCAGACAGCAACGCGAAAGTCGCGTCTCATATCAACAGAGACGCCAGACGCGCGTGACGCAGCCGCGACGCACAGCCGCGTTTCTGAAACCTGTGTCCAGGCTGAACAGCACATGACTGTCTCCCGTCGTCGACGTTGCGAGACCAGTCTCTTTAATCCCCCTCCCACAGATTTGAGGGATTATTGACAAGGAAGAGGAGTGCCAATCAGACCACTTCTCCATGCTGCTGTCAACAGCTCATTCAGATGCTCTCTGGATGCCATTGCGAGTCAGGCGTGCACCAGCCGTCTTTAATTAGACAGCTGACCCTGATTCCCCCATCAGCCAAGAGAAGACGCTCCCACAGGAGGAGAACCTTCTCAGATGTTGAATACCCGGAGCTTACTGCAAACATGACTAGCAGGAGTAAGGGGAAACAAATTGCAGTCAGCCCAGATGACTCCGAGTCTGACTCTGTACCAGAAGGAGTGTATCAACACACTCGCACCCGGACGGGGGCCATTCCCCCAATTGACTATAATGCCTTAGCCCGCGGCATTAGAACGGGTGATTCTCACTCTGCTGTAGTGGGGTCGCAAGCTTCAAACTCTTCCGTCGAGAAGGAGGCTTCCGCCTACATGGCAGACACTCCTGAGGAGACGACCAGGCGTTTAGAACAGACGCAGAAGCACCAAATGGATATAATCGCCTCTCAACAGAGATCCATTGACTCCCTCAAGCATATGCTCGAGAAATTGCTTGAAGAAGAGCGAGATCTCCTCCTAGACGACCGAAGGGGAAAGGGAGAAAAGGAGAAAGCCCACCCTCCGAATCTTCTGACGAGACACGGCGATCTACCTCGGATGTGTCCAAGCCCTCGTCGCAGGCAAGAAGCGACCAGACCCCGGGAAAGGCTCATGCTAAGAGAATGAGTCAACTAGAGCAGCGCCTCGAGGCCCTTACCAACCGTAAAGGCCTCCAAGAAGCTGGAGTAGTCCGGCCCTATCCGGCCGAGTGGGACTTAGTCCCGTACCCTCCTAAGTTCAAGGCTCCAACTCTCCAGGCATTCGACGGGAAGGGGTCACCCAACCAGCACATCTACTACTTCAAATCCCAGACCGGGAATGTGGTAGATAACGATGCCATCCTGGCGCGACTGTTCATCGGCACCTTGAAAGGGTTGGCCTTTGAATGGTTCATGAAGCTCCCCGAAGGTTCCATCAAGAACTGGGGTGACTTGGAGAAGCTGTTTCTAACACGCTTCTTCGAAGATGATTCGGAGGTCACAATGCCTACCCTTTTAGCTACAAAACAGCGAAAGGGAGAGTCCGTCAAGTCTTTCGTAGAAAGATTTCGGAACATGGCACTCCGATGTCCAAGCGGCATGACCCAGGCCACCCTGGTGGAAACATGTCGCCATAATCTCCAAACCTCACTCCTTGCTCAAATAGGAGTTGCTGAAAGCCGCACCTGGAAACAATTAGTCCAGCAAGGTGAACAGGCTGAGGAGATTGTTGCCCGCGTCAGAGCGGAAGAAGGCAAGCCCAGGCCAGAGAGGTCGACAAGGCGTGCACCAGACACATCCCTCCAAACCAAGCGGAAGGATAATTTGGCGACGGAGACCAAATCTCCCACCAAACCTCAAACAGGCAGGGCAAGTGGCTCTTCAAGCCAGCCACGCCCCAACAAGCAGTATTCCTTCAAGGAGGAACACGTCGATTCGCTCTTCAAGCTACTCAACAAGAGCAATCGACTGAAGCTCCCTGAAATTAGGCGCCCGGAGGAGGTCGGCAAGACCGACAATCCCGCCTACTGCTTATACCACAGGATGCTCGGACATCCTACCAAAAGCTGCTATGTCTTTAAGGACATCCTTCAAGCTCTGATTGACGCGGAGGTATTAAAACTCCGACCGGAGCAGAAGAAGATGACGGCCAACATGACGTCGATTCTCCAGTTTGGGACACGACCCCCGACACCCGTGGGGGTAATCTCTGTCCCGAAAGGAGAACTGAGGGTGGTCAACACAGACCCTCATCAGCAACAGGAGAAAGGCTTGGTACCCGTCTCTACACCTCGAGGGGAAATCATGTGGGTCCACCCTGACCTCGTCGACGAGCAACAATGGACGACTGTGACCAACAGAAAGTCCAAAGGCAAGGGAAGGCTTCATCTTGCCATGTGATATGCGCCTCTTCTCGAGAAGCGGACACTGATGTTCCCTCGCTGACTGACTCAGAAGAGGAAACAATAGTCCTGGCCGCAGAGCCCAGCCAACCTACGGCAGGGACCCGTTCAGGACAGGCATACTTGAAGCAGTACGGCGAGACAGCAGCGGCTTCTCCGCAACCAGCCGTGGAACCAGCCAAGCCCTCCTCTAAACAGCCTGGGGAGAAGCAGAAAGAAACTCGGTTTTTCTCGAGTTCTTGCGAAAGGTGTAACGGAAGAATCCTCGACACCTTACCGCTTCGACGTCTTGGCTCAACTAGCCAACATCCCGGCACGCATTACCTTGTATGAGCTCCTGAGGCTATCAAAGTCAACCAGAGAGGCTCTACAAGAAGCTCTGGCAAATGCTGAGGTCTTTATGACCCGCGTGCCAAGGGAGGAAGATGAAGAGGATTGCCTCCACACCTCCCCAAATGCTCCCTGCATCACCTTCACAACAGATGACATGCAGGTTAAAGGGAAGCATGACCGACCCCTATACTTCACAGGGTATATTGGGTCATCCGAGGTGAACCGCATCCAGGTAGACCCAGGGTCCGCGCTGAGCATCATACCTCGCCGGGTTATGCAGTTTCTAGGCATTCCTACCCATCGTCTGAGCCCTACCCAGACGACTATTTACGGGTTCAATGCCAACAGCTCCCGCCCAATGGGGAAGATCAAGCTCAAATGCCAGATCGGGAGCCTTAAGTCAGAAGTGACGTGTTACGTCATTGACGCGGACACTTCCTACAACCTGTTGCTGGGACGACCATGGATTCACCGCAATTCCATCGTTCCCTCTACTCTCCACCAAGTCATGAAATACATTGACGAGAGTGGACAGGTCCGAACGTTGATTGCCGAAAGGCATCCGTTTAAAGGGGTTGAAAATTATTTCACGGACTCCCTCTTATATCAGGATCCGGAGGAGACTAATGAAACCCCACAGCCAGAGGAGCCAGACTCTGGTAATGAAGCTGACGTTGAGCCTGAGAAAGAAGAGTGCCTGTGAGAGTTGGAGCCCATTGTAAAGAGCACTAATAAGCTCGATGTTGATACCACCGACGATGCGGGTGGTTGGTACATTAATGAAGATTTAGACTTTGCGTATTTCCCTGTGTATGTTTCCGATTCAATACCGTCGGATACCACTACCGACATGGACGTGACCTCTGGTCGGCAATAGATGCCTGACATCTTTGCATGTACCGGTGAAATCATCCTTCGGGACATACCAAGATAATGGTGACGCGCAAGAGTCTGTATTCATGGTTCCAGCCGGACGAAAAGGCCAAAGACCGATACTTTTTGGGCGAATCGCATCTGAACCTATACCCCACGAAGAATCGGAAGGTGAGGATGAATCCCCTCAGTTCGATCATTATCAACCAAGAACGCTCAAGATGATGAAGCGCATGGGTATGATCTAACCAACAGGCC
The DNA here is from genome assembly GCA_038442645.1 of Agave tequilana. Taxonomy (NCBI): domain Eukaryota; kingdom Viridiplantae; phylum Streptophyta; class Magnoliopsida; order Asparagales; family Asparagaceae; genus Agave; species Agave tequilana. The sequence goes on from JAVJIF010023163.1 coordinate 46,154, forward strand.
TGGGTTGAACTTCGGAAAAGGAAGAAGAACACTGCTTCGATCCTTTGTACCGAAAGGGAAAACCCCTGATTACTATCATCGGACGCGCCGGGGTTGGGCTATATATCAACTCCAGTGCCATCAGCCTCTGATTCGGAGAGACTGTCAAGTCATGGCTGCTCATCAGACACGTCGTCATGGAATCAGATGTCAGTGTCGGCAACATCTTCAAAGGGCTTTCAGTAAACATGGTTTCGACAAGCCATCTGGAGGATGAAGATGAAGAAATGATCCAATCCGATACAGACCCTTGGATCAGACATTTGAATGCTCTTTGGGACATCCGCTTTGAACAGCGTGAGCCACCCACAGAAGACAAGGTTGTTCAAGTCAACCTAGGAGATGAAGACAATCCTAAACCCATCTTCATAAGTGACGGCCTGTCGCCTCCAGAGAAGAAGGATTTAATATCTCTTGTACAAGAGTATATAGATGTCTTCGCCTGGAATTATGAGGACATGCCTGGACTTGATCCTCAAGTGGCTATGCATCGCCTCAACATCAATCCGGACATGAAGCCCGTTAAACAACAGCAGCGACGGTTCCGTCCAGAGATAATGGAGGCAATCCAATCAGAAGTCAGGAAGCTTATTGACTCCGGCTTTATCAGGGAGGAACAGCATCCCGACTGGGTAGCCAACATCGTCCCGTCGCCAAGAAGAACGGGAAGATCCGGATCTGCATCGACTTCCGTGATCTAAACGAGGCCTGCCCCAAAGACGAATTCCCATTGCCAATCACAGATGTCATGATTGACAATACTTGTGGATTCGAGCGAATGTCCTTTATGGACGGGTTCTCAGGATATAATCAAATCAAGATGTATCCCGATGACGAAAAGCACACACCTCCTTCAGGACACCTCTAGGGGTATATTGCTACACCGTCATGCCCTTCGGTCTGAAAAATGCGGGGGGCACCTACCAAAGGGCCATGAATGCCATTTTCCATCGGCAGATACGCAAAACGGTGGAATGTTATGTCGACGACATTGCGGTGAAAAGCCGCACTAAAGGTGATCACATAGCAGACCTGAGGGTGGTCTTCGACATCATGCGGGCTCATCAATTGAAGATGAACCCCACCAAGTCCTTCCTGGGGGTAGCCAGTGGCAAATTCCTAGGGTTTGTCGTGACTTCCACAGGAATCCATTTGGATCCGGAGAAAGTCCGCGCTATCCAAGAGATGCAACCCCAAAAGCCTCAAGGAGCTCAGAGGATTACAAGGACGATTGGCATATATCCGCAGATTCATTTCAAATCTCTCCGGGAGATGCCAACCCTTCGCTAAGCTGATGAAGAAGGGCGTTTCGTTCATTTGGGACGACGCTTGCCAGCAAGCATTTGAGGAGATCAAGCACTACCTCACCCAACCACCAGTCCTGGCAGCTCCGGTATCCGGAAAGCCTTTCCTGGTGTACGTCCGATCAATGGATCATTCTTTGGGAGCTCTACTAGCTCAGAATGATGACCAGGGGCGAGAACAAGCAATCTACTACCTAAGTAGAACGATGATCGGAGCCGAACATCGGTACAACCCGATCGAGAAGGAATGTTTGGCACTGGTGTTCGCCATTCAGAAAATGCGACACTATCTGGTGGGCCAAACCATAAATGTCATATCCAAAGTCAACCCCCTGAGGTTACTTATGACAAAGCCTTCTTCACTAAATGGCCGGCTGGCAAAATGGGCCATATTGCTATCACAATATGAGATGCATTTTCTGCCACAAAAGGCTATTAAGGGACAAGCGGTGGCGGACTTCTTAGCTGAACACCCAAATCCCAGGGCAGCCAAACTCTACGAGGATCTCCCAGACGAGGTCGCCGAAGCCTGCCTGACCCAGACATTGTTCGAAGGACAAGTATGGCAACTTTTCTTCGATGGCGCATCGAGAACAAGCTCTAAGGGACGTACAGTTGCGGGGGTAGGATTAGTACTCGTCTCCCCACAAAATTACGTGATTCCCCGAGCTATCTCGTTAACCGAGCCCTGTTCCAACAATGTGGCGGAATACAACGCTCTTTTGATTGGGATGCAATTCGCCGATGAGATTGGCGTTAAAAATCTCGAGGCATACGGTGATTCTAAACTCATCGTCAGCCAAGTTCGCGGGGAGTATGAGGTCAGGCATGAAGATCTAGTACCCTACTACAACGCGACAATCCACATGGCCGAGAGGTTTTCAAACTTCTACATCGACCATGTACCGCGCAAGCAAAATGCGCATGCAGATGCACTTGCATCCCTTGCTGCCTCCTTAGCTCTTCCAGCTGGAGCAATGGAGAAGGTATTCGTCTATAGCCACGACCTATACTGCCAAAAAGTCCCCTCGGAGACTACCAGAGGTCAACGGGAGATCGTCGCGGTAAGGAAACACTGAAGTGTCGACCGATCCAGAACTTAAAGACTGGCGATTCCCCTACATTGATTTTGTCTTGTACGGCATCTTGCCCGAAGACACCAGGGAGGCGGCTGCCATCCGAAGGAAAGCCTCCAAATTCTACTACAATGCGATTTCGCGAACATTGTATCGTCGATCGCATGACGGGATCCTGCTCCGATGCCTCTCATCAAAAGAAGCCCAAGGAGTATTGAAAGAAGCCCACGATGGTACTTGTGGAGCTCATCAACCTGGCCCGAAGCTGGCAAACCGACTCCAAAGATTGGGTTACTACTGGCCCAAGATGGTTGCCGATGCTGTTGCCTATGCCAAAAGATGTCACGCCTGTCAAATACATGGCGATTTCATCCATCAAGCACCAGCATACCTCCACTCTACGACCTCTACCTGGCCGTTCGAAATGTGGGGGATGGACGTGGTTGGTCCTATCAGCCCACCATCATCAAAGGGACATCGGTTCATCCTAGCGATAACCGATTACTTCTCAAAGTGGGCCGAAGCTATCCCTTTGCAAGAGGTGAAATCTTCTAACGTGATCAAGTTCGTGAAACATCACGTTATTTACCGGTTCGGTGTGCCTCGGCGGATTGTCCATGACAATGGACCCCAGTTCATCAGCCAGGCTTTTCAGAGATTCTGCGCCAAGTTCAGAATCCAGAGTGTGTCATCAACGGCATACTATCCGCCCGCGAACGGCCTCGCAGAAGCTTTCAATAAGACTATTGGCAAGCTTCTCAAGAAATTCGTCTCGAAAAGTCAACGAGACTGGGACGATAAGTTGGGCGAATGCTTATGGGCCTATCGCACGACTGTGCGAACCCCAACTAAAGCCACGCCATTTTCCTTGGTGTACGGATGCGAAGCCGTCCTTCCACTGGAAATCCAAATTCCATCTCTTCGCGTCGCCTTGACAGCGGAAATGACAACAGAGGAGAAGCATCGACAGCGACTCCAAGAATTGGAAGCCTTGGACGACAAGCGTCTTCAGGCCCAACAACAAATCGAGCTTTACCAAGCTCGTATCACCAGAGCCTTCAACAAGAAAGTCAAATCGCGAACTTTCAGAAAGGCGACCTCGTCTTAGCCGTCCGAAGACCCATGGTCATGACACACAAGACGAAAGGAAAATTCCAACCCAAATGGGAAGGACCATTTGTGGTAGAGTCAGTCTACTCAAATGGATCGTATCGCCTCATAACCTCAAATGGCGATACACTCATGATGCCAATCAATGGCAAATTCCTGAAGAAATACTATCCCTAGATGGCATTCTTCCACCGATCAAGTTAAAAGTACACCTCTGATCAAACATCCGACGCCCTCGACGGCTAAGGATAGAGGAAAATGTTGGCTTTTAAGTCCAACATAAGTCTTCGACAACTCATCATGCTGAGGGGAATAGCATGGCTAGCCCAACTCAAACGGTAGTTGGTAAAGGCATGACAAACCCGTTGACAGCTGAGGATTTGCTAAAAATCCTAAGGGACACGTTCCCATTTGATCCGACGCCTCCGACGGCTAAGGATAGAAGAAAATGTTGGCTTTAAGTCCAACATAAGTCTTCGACAACTCATCATGCTGAGGGAATAGCATGGCTAGCCCAACTCAAACGGTAGTTGGTAAAGGCACCTCAAATCCGTTGACAGCTGAGGGTTTGCTAAAAATCCTAAGTGGATTTGATTCCACTCTTCCCTCCAAAAATCCCTTACCAATTCTCATCCATAGAATGGTAGGATCACAAAATGCAATCATTACCATGTTAACACTATACCTCTGGTAATGAATACTCTTTGTCGAGTACAAACCTGGCTTGTTAACTCTGCATAGAGTAACAAACTCTCAATTTGTCAAGTTAACACTATACCTCTGGCACCTCAAATTCCACTTGTCAATTCTCATCAATAGAATGACAGGTCCTCAAATTGCTCCTATCGCAAGCAAATTCTTGTCAAGTTAATATCACACCTCTGACAAAACTACTGTTTAAGTTAACATTACACCTCTAAGCAGTACATCGAGTGCCTGTCAAGTTAATATCACACCTCTGATAGTCACCTTTCTTCAGACTTCCATATCGAAGCTGAAATGACGATGCCAAGTTAACACTACACTTCCAGCATCCGAGTCATTGCTAAGTTCAACAATACACCTATGGCTATGACCTTTCCTCGACTTCCTTGTCCAAGCCGAGATGAACGATGCCAAGTTAACACTACACTTCTAGCATCCGAGTCATTGCTAAGTTCAACAATACACCTATGGCTATGACCTTTCCTCGACTTCTTTAAGCCGAGACGACTAATGCCAAGTTCAACATTACACCTCTAGCATTTCTATCACTGTTAAGTTAAACATCACACCTATGACAGTGACACCCTCAGTTTTCCCAAATAAAACTGAGATGCTGATGAGTTAGGTTATATCACACCTCTAACTCACATCCTTGTCAAGTTAATATTACACTTCTGACAAGACTACTTCTAAACCGTTAAGTTAATATCACACCTCTAACGGTAAAAATCTTACTAGATTCCCCACGAGTCTAGTTTCATTTGATATTCTCCCCAACCGAGTATCAAATTCATTTTGGAGGCAGTGTTGGTTACATTACACCAATAAACAATGCTTCCATCAAAATCCCCAGCTGATCTTAAATCAAGTTAATCCCAAATCCTTGATAAAAGTTCACCTTCTCTGGGGGTACGCGCTCCACTCGTCACTTTCTTTTATAAAGTGGCGGGTCCATCAAAATTATTCTTGGCTTCTAAAACAAAACGTTCAAGACAACAGAAAGAAGCAAAAAGAAAAGTGTCACTTTTATTCATATCCAAACACATGAAAGTGATACAAAACGCTCTCTTATACAATAAGATTGAGTGTTACAATTAAGGAGTACAAAGAAGTCCCTCTCTCTCTGAGGCCGTACTCACTCCTTGAAACCGCATCTGATCCCAGGTGCACAATTGGAGCCGGTTGCACTTTGATGCGTGATGCCAACTTCGAAAGCGCCCTAGCTGACCAAGCCAAGAGCAATGGTGTTCTTGAGGTCCAGTGGCAACAGAAGGTCCTGCAACCCTTCGTTCAGGCGCGTCTCTTTCCCTAGTAGACTATCCAACAAACATGGAGTCACTCTTGGGGTGAGAGCAGAAGTTTCGGAGTCATCACAAAGGATGCCACCCTCCACTTAGTCGGCGGCAGCAAAAAGTCCGGCAACTCTTCCTTCAAGAATTGATCCTTCCCCCAGCAGAAGACTCAACGGACTTTAACTGTCCTCGATGTCACTTCTGGGGTTTCATCACCATCCCTTTCCCAGCAGGCCATCCAACGGAGTGTCCTTGATGTGACTTCTGGAGTGGGAGAGGAAGAGGATCTCATCCGCCGCCGCAACCGCCGACCACCCTCGCCGGTACTCAGCCTATCCGTCTCTTGCACCAGATCTGAAGAGACCTTGGCGAGGGTTGGGTCCTCGTCAGAGATGTAATATACTCTCTTATAGGTGACGAGGACCATAATATATTCTCTCATAGGTGAAGGTTGAACGAGTTCGCCGACCGAAGTATTCTTCCAAGGGCCCAGCAAGCCTGCAAGGAACAAAAAGAGAGAATTAGAACAATCTGCAGCTTAGTGTAAACAGAGAAAAACTAAGTCAGCAGAGGCAAACGCGGGAGTGATCCACGCAGTTAGCCAAATGCGGGAATGATCCATGCAGTCTACCAAGACGCAGGAATGACACGCGCAGCAAGCCAAACTGTTGCGTCAGCAGAGACAAACGCGAATCAAAACGCGGTCCCATTCTGTGCCTAGGTCAAAGAGCACAAACGCCGAAAAGGCACAGACGCCGAAAATTGCCATCTCCATGAACAGGAGTTGCAAGGTGCGGGTCTGAAACCTTTTTTTGAATTCGTCCAAGGCATTGGCCATGAAACGCGCTAAGGCACAAGCCATAAAACGCGCCAACACCAAGGGCCAAAGATTCCTGCACGCGCGTCCAAAGAAGTTCAAGCCCATGGTACAAATTCCAGAAGGAATGCACCAATGCAGACTTCATGAGGGGGTCCAGATGACATGAAGCCAAGGTACAGGCCATGGTAAATCTAAGGTGTCATGGTGAAACGAACTGCATACCCGTAGAGACCTCTGTCAAGAGTTGTAATCTCTGCACCAGGACGCAAACGCGGTCACAGGGCAAAGAGGTGTTTTCTCCTAAAGAGACCAAACAGGAGCTTAAAAGCCCTGGGTCATCTTTAGAGCCATCCTCATCCATGGAGACAATTCTCTGAGGAAGATGAAAGTTCTCAAAGCGCTCTCTCAAAAAACAAAATAGTCCAAAGGCAGGATTGAAGGGAGAAGGGGCGCCCTATTTATAGGCAGCTCCTGATAACAGCGGTTAATGGCCCCGTAATCTGAACCGCCGGCATTAATAACTGCACAACTGCCAAGACCCAATAAAGGCCGGACGCGTGTAACGCTGCTTCGAGAACCGCCGCTGGCGCTGATCTCTAACCGCCCGCACTGGTTTCTCATTTAAGAGGATCAATACTCAAGCCCAATCAGCAGCCGACGCATGGACAACTGCTTCGGGAAACAAAGCGGAAAATCCGCATCTGACGTTTAAAGATCACACCAAATCCCTATGACAGGCTGTATGTAACGCCTGGGAGTTTACACCCAGACGCGGATTGAAGAACTATCCACCCATCCGCGTCCCAGAAAGATGCCTGCGCGAGTCAAAGTCGCGTCCCCTCAGAATTAAGGGAAAGGCACAAGGCTGCGTCTCCCGCGTCTGCCTGATCCGCTTCCTTCTTCGCAGAAGCAGATCCGCGTTATTCAGAGCCGCGTCTCCCTGAACGAATGCCGTGTCTCATGAAACAATGATGGCCACGTCTCCCTATGGATTGATGCTACGTCTTGTCAAAAGGACTTAGTCCTGCCTAAGTTCTCATAAACTAAGAACCGCGTCTCACCCTGTGATTGACGATGCGTTCGGAGGCCGCGTTTTCACCCTATGCTGCGTCTCATCAAGAAGACCGCATTCCGATTTGTGATTGACGCCGCGTCTCATCAAAAGGACTTAGTAGAATCTAAGTTCTTACGAAATGATGACCGCGTCTCACTTTATGATTGACGCTGCGTCTCAGTAAAAGGACTTAGTAAAATCTAAGTTCCGGTAGACTGATGACCGCGTTTCACCCTGTGGGATTAATGCCGCGTCTCGCCAAGACCGCGTCCATTAAAAGAACTTAGTCCTACCTAAGTTCAGTAATCACGACTGGTGATCAAGAGTTGGACTCATCCACAACAAGACAAAGAAATTGGGACAAAAGCTTTAAAAGAAACTTTATTATACCAAAAAATGATAGAAGTGGATACAAACACTCTTAATAGAGTGTCCCTTTTCTTTACAAAAAAAAAAAGAAGGCTAAATGTCCTGGTTCACAAGGAACGGATTTGTTCCCTAAGGCGGTGAATCTCATGCTGGCGCGTCCTTTCAGCCTCCATGATAGCCCGGTCCCGCAGCTCCGCCTCAGATAAGAAACTTCTGGCAGACAGTTGCATCCGCAGAGAGTCCACCCTGGAAGATTGCAGAGACAGACTCTCTTCAGCTCGCGCCGTAGCGGCCCGTTGCTCCTCAAGCTCCTTTTTGAGGGAGACAAGTTTCTCCTCATTTAGTGCAAGAACAGCTTCCGCCTTGGCAATAATGTCCCGAGTTCTGAGGATGACCTGCTCCGTGCTCTGCACACTGAGCTCAGATTCCCTTGAATCTCCGGCTAATTTTTGAAATTCAGCCTTGGAATATTCAAGGTCACGGATCTCGGCAGTGATCTGCGCCTCCGCCTCCTGTCGCTCCCGTTCCTGAGCAGCTAGGAGCCTAGTCAGGATGGCCTGGGCCTCGCCGGAAGAACCTGCATCTTCCAAAGATTCCAGCTCCCGCAGGTTATCTCCAAGTTGCTCTACCACCCGCAAGCATGCCCTGGCAAGTGAAGGGCCTCCCGCCAATTCGACGCTCACGGCCATATTTTCAAGAAGCCTCTGGGCGAACTGGAAGGTGCTGTGTCCACGGAAGATGAGATCAATACATGATCCCATCGAGGTGAAGAATTGTTGCACCATCTGACGTGCCAGATCCCCATGTCTTCACCACCTAAGAAGCTTCCCGACCCTTTTTCTGTCACGGGACAAGGGATATAGGGCGGGTCTTCTCGCACAAGAGCCGTGCCAGCCGTCGATGTGGCCAGAACAACTACCCATTGGCGCTTCCGGGAGCGCTGCCTCTGCAGGAGCTTCCACGACCAAGGAAGGAGCTGTAAGCACAACCTCTTCAGAAACTCCCACCGAGGATTGAGCTGTGTGGCCTTCTGGAAGGGTGCTGATCGTCAGACTCCCCACCTGAGCCCCCTCAGTCAGAGCTGCCTTACTAGGTTCGAGGTCCGGGCGTCGAGTCCTGTAGAATGGGGGTCTCCCAGCTTCAGCAGTAGCCTTCTTCACCAGCGGAGTGAGAGCCTCCTCAGCCTCAATGGTTGTTTCCCCTCCTGGCAAAGGGGAAGGCTCCCCAACTTCAACAGCTGCCCCCTCCAAGGTTATCTCAGCGGCCGAAGCCTCAATCCCCTTGGGCTGGGTCAACTCTGTTTCCATCGCCTCGACATGCGAAGTTGTACCTTCAGCAGGGATTATAGCCGGCAGCTCATGGCCGTAGTCGACTTTATCTCCAAAGTCGCTTTCCGTATCAGACGCGGAAGACGACAGTTCAACGCAAAGGTCCTCGGTAACCGGAGCCTTGCCACCAATCACCCCAGTGGTAGGACTAGGGTCGATTATCCGAGCGCTGGAGATGAAGACACTAGGAGGCCCTGACCGCTGTGCCTTATCTCTCCCTTCACGAGCAGAAGAAGGCTCAGGCCGAGCTGAGAACCCTGGAATTTGGACATTCCCTCCCACGAGCTGTACTTCCTCGTCAGCTATAGTGAGTTTGTCAACCAATTCCCCCTCTCCCGCAATCTTACAGGTCCCTCGGTGCGACCTAGGAGCACGGATTAAACTGGGGAGAGTTTTATCCTCTGGCGGTTTCTCAACCATGATAAAGAGGTCTTCAGGACAGTCCTCAACTCCAGCAGAAATGCCTTCCGAGGGAGAGACTTCTGTTGCTAATTCCCTCCGAGCCCTCTTCGAAACAGAACCAGCAGTTGAGGTAGGACCCCGACAACGCTTACTCACCAATTCTTGAGCCTTGGTGGTAGAAGGCCCCTCCTGTGGCCCTAGTTTGGTTCTGCTCCGGGTTACTCGGGGCTCCTCTCTTGAGCCTCCCTCGGCTCCTCTCTGAGATGCTCTCTCCAGCTCTTTCTGGACCTTTAAATACTGGTGATCATGTGCGAGCCTTTGCCAGACTCCGACTGTGTTTTGAGATAGGCATTAATGCCCTCAATACCCGTATACCCAGGAGCAAAATCCGGTGACTGGTTTACCCGAGAATACCAGATGCAGAAAGTGAAGCTGGTAAGGTTCTTCGGCTCCTCGACGGGCAAACGGAAAGTTGCCTCTGTCCCCCAGCCACGCTGTAATACCAAGCCCGAGCACCTTCGCACAAATTCCCATTGAAGGCAAGTTGCGTATTCGGATTGCCGACATAAAGCTGAGCATAGCCAAACTGTCGGGCAAAACGACTTGGCATATACGGTTCGATAGTGCAGGAAGTCCCTTGGCGAAACAGCACATATCCTGGTCGTATATTGATCAACCACCGGAAACTCCCGCAGACAGTTGGGTGAGGTCATCCCGACCTATAGAATCAGTGAATTGCTCACCAAAGGATGCACCAGGAATTCCAGGGAAGCAGCGGTTAAGCTGGTAATTGGCGGCATTTGAGAGACGTCTCCGAATATAATATATATAGGTGTCACTCCAATCCGAGTCTTCCAGCCGCCTCACAAAAGGGACAGGACTCTTACTCCCACGCGCCGTTGTCATCAGAGAAGGGCAATGCATCACGTACCAGGCCATGAGATACGTGTAAGGCAACTCCATTCGGGGTTTAGGGCGCCTTGCTGTCGGGTTTCCCTCTGAATCGACATACGGCTTGCCTTGAGAGTCGACAGTCCTTGGAGCCTCGCATAGTCTCTTGGCTAGCGCCCGCAACCCGCTCTGAATGCCCGCCGCCACGGCCGGAAGAAGGGCTATAGGACGGCCATGGGCCAGGAGCACTGCTGGATACACCACGTCGGCAATAATGACTTCATGTGGCCGTGTAGGTACCACGCAACGCTTCAACCACAGCATCAAGAAGCCCGCCAACAGCGCTCGACTAGAGATAGAAGCCCGGGCCCGGTGATGATAGCTTTCAAAAAGCGTATCAGGTTCGAAGCCGTCCTCGTTCGACCCAGTGGTGTAAAAGCCCTCAGAAGCTTGTGCGACATGTCATCAACTCCCTGTTCAGAGAGGGAGCCAGTCGAGTTATCGAATGATCCTTCTTGCTGACATTGCTGAATAAATAATTGGCCCAGGATAGATGCCTGACTCCAGCGTCCTCCAACCGGTTACCTGACCACAAATATGGAAGTGGCACATCACTTCCCAATAGGTCTCGTACACCTCAGGGGAATCCTTCTTTATAAGGTCAAGCTCCCTAGCAGTCGGGACATATTCTTCATAAGGGAACTCCCCCATCACCAGCCCCGAGACCTCATGCAACTCATGCAGTGCAAGGCCCATCTCTCCAACCGGAGTAAAGAATGTCCCCGTCCGAGGATTGTAGCGCTCCAGAATCCCAAAGAAGTTATGGGAACTCATCGGGACGCCCCCTGCACGGCCCTGACTGCTGGGTACAGCCCCACACGCTTCAGTGGCCCCTCAAGATTGGTAAGGACAAAACCCACCATCCTACCCCACCAGTAATTCTCTGGAGAATGGACCCATCCATACGTACGGAAGTCGACAGGATAGTCACCCCCTGCTTCTATGAAGGAATTGAGGAAGGTGGTAGCAAGCTCCGGGATCTCTCCAATTGGGATTTCAGGCTTGGACGACGCAGGGAACAGTCCGACAACTGACCCGTCATGACTATCATGGCGTCTACCTTTTGGAGGCCAAAGTCACCAAGGGCGATCTCAGGGATATACTGGGAAATGTCCCATTCCATCTTTCGGGGAACAGACATGTGTTGAAAGTAGGACATCGGGAACATCCTCTCCATGTCTGGAAGAAAGAATCTTCCGCCCTTTATCTCACGGAGCCATTTATAAGTCCCCTCAGACACACGACGGCCATCATCATAGATATGATCCCCAAGAAGAAGGCAGGCTTCTCCAACCTGACACCGTCATCCGTTTTGAGCGCGGCATCGGTCATAAGTGCCCGGAAGGTTCTCCTGTTAACATTAGAGAGCCTGCGATCCAGCAACTGGTCAGCAGTCACGGGGACACTCATTCTTTGCACAAAGGTCAAGCCCGGTCGGCACCACCCACGCGGCCAAAATGGTGCATCTTGGCAAGTGAACCTGAAACATGCGGCACTGCAAAAGAAAAAGACACTTGGTCAGATACCTTGTCAAAAATAAGGGAAGACGCTAAGTGTTCATAATTCAAAACGCAGACTCTACATTGGACGCAGGAGTTATCATCCGCGTCCAGACCTGCTAACTTGCACCAAAACGCAGAAGAGATACTGGACGCAGGAATTTTTCGAATCCGCGTCCAGACCTGCAAAGCTGCGTTCTACAAACCAACAACTTATGAAATTTCAAAAGTGCTTGGACTCGGACGCCAGCGCCTGATGGCACAAAACGCGGCACAGAACGCATGGATCAAATCCGCGTTCTACAAATCGCGTCCAGAGACCTTCACAATTAGAAATATTCTAAGTGAAGGACCCAGAGTGCAGAGTTCACCAACGTCGGATCATCAGGCCCGCGCCCCGGTTATCATCTCAAGGACAGACGCGTCCGAGAATCAAACACGATCTTGTGTTAAAGGTTCTTAGGGTTCTATGAACATGTTTTAATGGCGGAACCCACACCGAAGGTGCATTTTTACCTCGGAAAACACCCTCCTGCGCAGAGGAAGCATCTCTCTCAGCCTCGGCGACGGTCGCCCTTGAGGTTGATGCAGTCGGTTTCGTCTTGGGAGCCATTGAAAATCAAGAAATCCGAGCGAGGAGATTAACAAGAGAAGAAAGTTCTTTTTTCTCAGAGAATGCGTTCGTTCGGAGAAGAAGATACATCTCTCCAACTGTTGCCTTTTATAGGCACGGAGATTCGCGAAGATACGCAGCGTTTGGCCCAATAAACGCTGCAGCGAATCGCTGCCTGACGCGTGGAGCCAAATCATTGTTTGAACAGGGAAGATCATGCGTCGCAACCCCGCCACAAGTCAGAAGTTGACACGTGGAGCAGTTCATTTAATGAACCGGGGGATCCGCGCGCCAAAAGGCGAAATCTCGCCTTTTCCCCAGGCCAGCTGGCGGCGTAATCATGACATGGCACAGGCGCACGCCCCAAAGTGCGCGGCTCTTCGGTAGACATGCCCCGTCAGCGTCAGCATAAATGCACCCAGAAAATCGCGTCTGCCTTATGAAGATCGGTCGCGTTCTCATCGCCAAAAGGTCGCGTCTCGCTAAGAAGTCGCGTCTTTAAAGCAGTTTCTGCTTTTTCAAAAAGGACCTGCGTCCAGTCTCCTGCTTCTACAAGTCAGTTCAACAGTACACTGACGCAAACAGACAACCAACCACTCCCGGTCAAAAGCGCACCCATGACAGACTAAAAGCAATCGGGGAGGTCTAGACTGTGTATCTAGACACTCAAACACGATCAACTCTGACGGCTTCAAAGAGTTCAACAGTACACTCACGAAGACCAATTCCAGATAAGATCAACCCGAAGCATCAACAGTCCAGTCATAAAACGCGAACACGACTAAAGATCCAAAGTATTCCGAAATCCGTCCCATTCAACTGCGGAATATCAGAAACTTTGGAGGGGTTCTGTAGGCTGTCTAAAAATGACTAACAGATCAGCCATTAAGGAAGCAGAGTCTCAAGCTCTAGACGCGAGAAATCGATGCTCGCGTCTCAGCATTAAGACGCGTTGGCTCTACACCCCGCGTCACAACATTCAGACGCGTCGGCTCGAAGCCCGCGTCTCAGCATCAAGGCACGTCGGCCCGACGCCCGCGCCTCAGCATCCAGACGTGAAGGCCCGAAGCCCGCGTCTCAACTTCAAGGCGCGTTTGGCTCGACGCCCGCGTCTCAAACTTCAAGGCGCGTTCGGCCCAACGCCCGCGTCTCAGTTGCAACTGCCCTGATTGCGGGGCCAGTCACCGCGCATGTAGCGGGTAGTGGCCCCTCATTCGGGAGCGTTTTCAGGAGGCACCTTCACCCCTGAGATCCCTATAAATAGTCTTGTTTGCTATGAAGAGAGGATCAGAGAGTTTTGAGAGACACACAGGGATAGAGGCTTGAGAGGATCGAGCTTGGCAGAAGATCGGAGTTTTGAAGAGAGAGAGAGCTTTGAGATAGGGCATCATCAAAATCGATCGAATCCAGGCAGAAGGATCATCAAGAGAGAAGCACGACTCTTCAGCGAGCTTACTGAGTACTAGCCGCTCTTCGCCTACCTCCTCTTTGAGAGTTTTGGTAGACGGAGCTGAGTTACTCTTTCTACCGACCGAAGAGAAGACCCCGACGGTCCAGGACGGTCATCTGGTCAACGGAGAACAAGATTCACTCTCCATCGCCACACGAAGAACCAGCTTTAAACAAAGGGAAGATTCAGACATCCTCCCTCCCTTGTAACTGGAAAAGAGGGAAGAGTAGTTCTTTTGGTTGTAATCGTT
>JAVJIF010023164.1:0-60561 GCA_038442645.1 Agave tequilana
CCATAGGACAAATAGAAATTAGCAGAGCACTCCTTGACCTGGGAGCAAGTATCAATTTGCTACTCTCTCAGTATACTGACAACTTGAGTTGGGCGAGCTGAGTTCAACTCGAGTTACCATTCAGTTAGCTAACTGATTTGTGAAAATCCCGGAAGGGGAAATCACAGATATCCTTATCTAGGTCGGGGATTTCATCTACCCATTTACTTCATTGTACTTGAGACCAAACCTGTGGCAAATCTACGGTCTCAAACTCTAGTCATCTTAGGGCGCCCATTCCTTACTATAGCCAATGGCATAATCAACTGTAGGAACGGGTCCATGCGATTGACCTTTGGAGACATGACGAAGGAAGTCAATATTTTCAATCTTGGAAGATAACCCAGGGATATAAATGATCAGACTTTTGAGGTCAATTCCATTGAAATTTTGACCAGTGAGCATGAAGAAGCATAGAGATGGAAACAGAAAGTGAGTTTGATCTGGAGTCTGAGGATTTCAATCTAGACCAGATCGTAGATTCGGCAGTGGACTGGGCATCAAGCCCAAGTTTACCTCATCCCAGGACCGAAACTTAAGATATCACCTCCAATGAATCAATACCTTCCCTAGAGCTAAAAGCCTAACCTGGACACCTCAAGTGTGCCTACTTGGGCGGAAGAAAATCCCTGCCAGTCATAATAGCATCCCACCTGACTGAGCAACAAGAGGACAACTTGATGTCTATTCTGAAGAGACATAGGGAAGCAATTGGATGGACAATGAAAGATATCAAGGGGATTAGTCCAGCAATAGTTCAACATTGAATTCACTTAACTGATGAAGCGGTTCCTAGGAGGGACCCCCAGTGCAGGCTTAACCCACTCATGCAAGAGGCTATAAAAATGGAAATTTTGAAACTATTAGACAATGGGATCATTTATCCCATTTCTGATAGTCAATGAGTTAGCCCGGTTCATGCAGTCCCCAAGAAAACTGGTTTTACGGTGGTTGAGAATGAGCAAAAAGAGTTGGTACAAACAAGATTGCCTACCGAGGTTCGTGTTTGTATTGACTATAGAAAGTTAAATGCGGCCACTCGTAAAGATCACTTCCCGCTACCCTTCATCGACCAAATGCTTGAACGATTGACTAAACATGAGTACTATTGTTTCCTAGATGGGTACTCAGGATACAATCAGATCCCCATTGCTATAGAAGACCAGGAGAAGACTACGTTCACCTGCCCATTCAAAACCTTCGCCTACCGACGCATGCCCTTTGGATTGTGCAATGTTCCCGCGACATTCCAACGGTGCATGCTCAGTTTGTTCTCTGACATGGTGGAACGTTTTCTTGAAATATTCATGGATGACTTCTCCATCTACGGAGAGTCATTTGATCAATGTCTTCATCATCTAGAATTAGTTCTACAAAAATGTGAGGAAAAGAATCTAACTCTGAACTGGGAGAAATGTCATTTCATGGTGAGACAGGGTATTGTCTTAGGCCATGAGATTTCCAGGAGAGGAATTGATGTGGACAAGGGAAAAGTAGAAGTGATAGCTAAGCTTTCACCACCCAAAAGTATCAAGGATATCATATCCTTTCTAGGGCATGCTGGGTTCTACCGATGGTTCATTAAGGATTTTAGCAAAATCGCTAGGCCCTTAACCAACCTGCTCACAAAGGACTTGCCCTTTGATTTTAACGATGAATGTTTCAAGTCATGGGAGAAGCTTAAGCAAGACCTTATATCTGCGCCTATTATTTCTTCTCCTGATTGGGCACAACCGTTTGAAATCATGTACGATGCCTTCGATTTTGCTATCGGCACTGTTCTTGGACAGCGCATTGACAATAGACAGCACGTGATTTACTACTCGAGTAGGACCCTAAATGACGCCCAACAGACTTATACAATGATCGAGAAGGAATTCTTGGCCGTTGTCTTTGTGTTAAAAAAGTTTCGGCCATACTTGTTAGGATCAAAGACGGTGATTTTCACGGATCACTCGGCATTGAAATATCTCATGACTAAGAAGGAGGCAAAAGCCCGATTGATTTGGTGGATCCTTTTGCTTCAAGAATTTGACCTGGAAATTCGGGATAAACGAGGTATAGAAAATGTTGTAGCTGATCATCTGTCAAGAATTCCAAATGCACCGAGAATACAAACTCCAATCAACGAGGATTTCCCTGATGAGCACATCCTTGCCATTTTTAAGGAACCATGGTATGCGGACATAGTTAATTACTTGGCTACTGGATAATTACCCGCTAACTGGACAAAACAAGACCAGTGCCACTTCTTTGCCTAAGTATGGTATTTCTTCTGGGAAGAGCTGTATCTTTTTAAGTATTGTCCTGACCAGATTATTCGACGATGCATACCAGAAGAAGAACAGAGGAGTGTGCTTAGTTTTTTCCATGAGCTTGCATGCAGAGGACACTTCGGTCCCCGCAAGACTGCAAAGAAAGTTTTACAAAGTGGGTTTTACTGGCCCACTTTGTTCAAAGATTCATTCCACTTTTGCAAGTCATGTGCAAATTGTCAGAAGATTGGAAAATTTCAAGAAAGGACATGATGCCCCTGAACCCGATTCTCGAAGTTGAAATTTTTGATCTTTGGGGTATCTTCATGGGACCATTCTCAAATTCCTTGGGCAACCATTTCATCTTGGTTGCAGTAGATTACGTCTCTAAATGGGTAGAAGCTGTGCCTACTAGGACCAATGGCAACAAAGTGGTTGTCAAATTTCTCAAAGAAAATATCTTCTCCCATTTTAGCAACCCCAGAGCGATAATTAGTGATAATGGGTCGCATTTCTGCAATAGAGTTTTTAAAGCTTTGATGCGAAAATATTCCATCAATCACAAGTTATCCACTCCGTATCACCCCCAAACAAATAGGCAAGTCAAAGTGACCAATCACCAAATCAAGCTCATTTTGAAAAAGACTATTGGACAAAACTAAAGGAATGGTTGGTCAAGCTAAATGATGCGTTATGGGCTTACCGAACTGCTTTTAAGACGGTCCTGAGGATGTCTCCTTATAGAATCGTATTTGAAAAAGCCTGTGATCTTCTAGTCGAGTTAGAACACCAAGCCCTATGGGCCATTAAGTAACTGAATTTCGATCTAACCAAAACCGGTGAACTAAGGAGATTGCAGATCTCAGAGTTGAGGAGATACGGAATAAGGCTTACGAGAACGCACGGATTACAAAAAGCAAGCTAAAATTTTTCATGACTAGATCATCAACTGGAAATACTTTGCCCCGGGAGACAACGTTCTGCTGTACAACTCGAGGCTTCACATTTTCGCGGGAAAGTTGAAGACTTGTTGGTCTGGACAATTCATTGTGCGCACCGTCTTCCCACACGGTGCTGTGGTTATTGTCGATCCAAAGAGTAATATGGAATTCAAGGTGAATGGGCAAAGACTAAAGCCATTTTCGACCACTGAGCCTGTGTCACAGGCTGAAACTGTGCTGAGTCTTTTTGCTCCATCGTACACCTGACCATAGCCATTCACACACCATTTATTTACAAAAAAAAAAAAACTAAACTTTAGGGGTTCTTTTTGTTTATATGCTTACCCCTTCTATTTTTTTTTTTGACATTTCTTTAGCCTATTCGCACTTGGCCGGCCCGAGTCGACAGAGACAGTGACATCATTTCTTCCCCCTATTTATTGCATTTGTATTTTAAATGACATTCATTGAGGACAATGCATTAGATAGGTGTGGGGGGGGGTGCTAACACTTTTCTTTTTCACTTTACTTAAAAAAAAAATCTCCAGAATGAAAAAATAGAATTTTCATACTCTTTATAAATACCAAAAGGTTGTAGGAATTAAGAGAACCTTATTAAGGAATCTTTATTTTAGCCTAAAATAAAAATGAATCATTGGTTTGACTAAGAGTTGGGAGGAACAAGGAAAATAACTCATATCTTTTATTTAACTTTAGTAGAATATGCATAAACAACACACGCATGCTTGGGATTTAGAGACACAACTCTGAATATATAAAAAAAGCTGGATAATTGTGCCTCAAGAAGCATGATTACTTATGCCAAAAAATATATATAATATATATATAAGTAAATCTTGATTTCGTGGCCTACTCTACTTGCATACTTGACCTGAGGGGTTTTTTTTCACCTGGTGCCCTAAAACCATCTGGTTTGGGAGTCATCACTTTGATATGTGTTACATGAGTAAAGTAGAAAAGCCTAATGAAACCAAGAATAAACATATAGATAAACATTAATAAAATTAAATGATATTTAAATTTGAGTTGAGAAATCCCAAGCACATCACACTAACACATTATGCATATCTATCTAAAGCAAAATAACAAAATAAGTTACAAGTACAAGATCCATTCTAAATTCAAAGAAAAATCATAATTTCTTCTTTTATGAAGGCTAAAATATAGGAGGACTTATGAGGGTTAAACCTAATTCTCATATAATTCGGTCATTTTTGCTTAGATGTTTGAAAGTTCATTTTCTTGAAAGAGGTTTGCTGACAACTAACATTTTTCTTTAATTATTGAATTTTGTGGGTGCAATCCGCTGAAAACCCTCAGGAGATAATACTCATCCTCTAGGAGAAACCTAGAGGTTTAAAGGCTTGTTGCACATGCTCAGTGCAATTGCGTCACCTGCGAAAGTGGTGTAATAATTCTCTTATTTCTATTTTGCTCGGGACGAGCAAAAAGATAAGTGTGGAGGTATGACTAGTCCCTAATATTCCATAATTTTTACCACATCTGCAAAATTATCTTATATAAATTACTGCTAATAATGGTTTGTTTGTGTGTTTCTAGGTCCATGGTATGCAATGTAGAAGAAGACCCTAAATCACCATTTAATGGGTGATTAAAGGCCTACAAATAGCCATTGACTCTGGGAGGAGATTCTGTCAGACCTGGGACTCAAATCAGAAATCCAGAGACTATAACTGATAGGGGACAGAAGTGACCACACACAGCAGGCGGCGCTGCGCGCGCTGCCCTGGTAGGGCCGTATTTTCGCAGCTTTGGGCCAGGGGTTGTCCCCCTGGCCCCCTTTCCCCTAGTGCCTATAAATACCCCCTTAGGGTTCTACAGAGGAGATATCCAAGGAGTTTAGGATCTTTGTATTAGTTTGTTTTTGGAGTTATAGTTGTCGTGTTTTCTTCTTCTTCTAGTTTAGTTTAGTCATTACAGTGAAAGAGAGAGTGTGTGTAAAAGTTGTATTTGAAGGTGACAAGTTTATATAAGTAATTACTTCTCTTTCTTCTTTCCATTTACTTTGTATTTTCATTTGCTTCTACCTCTTTGTTTTAGTGTAACACCCTTTATCTTTATCTCTTCTCTCTTACTGTTTCATTTACTACCATGTCTAACTAACTATTTTATTGCATGGCTTACTAACTACTAACCGACTAATCTCTAACAACTTGATTGATAACACAAATGAGTCAATAGTATCAAACAAGCCATGTGCAAACGAGGACTATGACATCTTAAGACGAGGGTTCTAACTCTAACTTACTTACAAGTATTCCTTTTCTTATATTTCATGCTTAACGGGTTTTTGATGATCTGTTGATTGTAAGCTTTATTTGTTTTCGTAAGTTAGAGATATTCCTATTAATCTTTACTGATACCATTAGTGCACTTGTTTCTTCCCTTATTCTCGCCTTCAATTGGATCTTGATAAGTGAATGTTCAAGTTTTTACCATGTAAAGCTAAGTTAAAGGAAGAACTTTCATTCGATTTTCAACACGAATAGTTCCTATGCATAAGGGTTATGCTTGCCTATGATCCATCGTGAGGCTACATCTTCAAGAAGTTAGAGATTAGTAGGAGCACTTAGTAGAAAGTTAGCCATGTTTTTTTACCATTAAGAAAAATCACTTTTACAAACCATCAAACCATTCTAAATAATTCTTGAAACCAACTTGTTTTCATTTTAAAATTTTTTATTTGAAACAAAGAACTTTCTCTTTTCTTGAACAAAGAAGCCGCATCAAGCTTTCGCTCTCCCTCCTTGTGAATACGACCCGTATTGCCACTTTCCTACTACGAAAAAATCGCAAAAGGAGTAACATCACCCATATTCCTTAACTTATATTTGTACATGCTCTTTGCCGATCATGACGCCAATGATAGGGGAGAGAGTAGGAATAGAAAGGGAGAGATGGAATTGGGGGGTGGAGGAGAGAGGAAGGAGGAGAGAAAAATTGAATGGAAAATAGGAAGAGATTAAAGAAGAAAGGGGGAGAATTTTGGGAGGGAGAAGGAGGAAGTGGAGGCTTTCGTTGGCACTAAGGGAGAAGAAGGAAGAAAAAAAAGAAAAGAAAAAGAAAGAAAGGAAAAGATAAGGAGGAGAAAGAGAAGGAGAAAGGAAAAGATAAAAGATTAAAAAAGGAAAAAGAAATAGAGAGATTGAAAGAGAGTGATGGATGGGAAGGGGAGTTAATGAAGGGTGTGGGTCGGGAGGTGGAGGTGGGGGAAAGAAAAAGAAAAAGAAAGAAAGAAAAGGAAAGATTCTGAAAAATATTAATATTATAATAAAGTCGTGAAATATCGACTATTACAGAAAAATCCCCAAAAAAATCCAAAAGTAGAAAACATCACCCAAGGAATAATATGAAATCAATTTTCAGGAAAAAAATCTCATTTTCAAATTAAAAATCCTGGATTCTACAAGGGATACTGGCCGACACCAAATCCGGCCGTGTTCTGATAAATTCAAAAAATTCACCAAAAATACATTATGATAGAAAATATAATAAAAAAATAATGTGAAAGTGATTTTTAGAAATTTGACTCCGTTTGTAAATTAAAAATTCCTGGAATCGATAGGCGGCACTGGTCACCAGTTTTGAAAATTTACAATTTAATTCAGAATTCAAGAAAAACCTAGAGAATCTAAAATATTAGAAAATAATGCTTGAAACTGAAATCGATCAAATCTGACTACCAAAAGATCAAATCGAGCAATACACTAGGATCAGGTCCCCGGTTCAAACTAGGGCTGACTCCGAGTTTACGAATCCAGATCCAATGCAAAATGACCGCATAATTATACATAAAACAAAAAAATGCAGGAAGTAAATTGAAAAAATATGTTCGAGAATTCGAATACGTGACTAAGTACGTATTCTGAGAATGGGGTGTTACATTCTATCCAGCTTACAAAATTTTTGTCCTCGAAATGTCGATAAGGGGGAATATGAACACAGGAAAGACAGGAACAAGGATTATACCAATCAAGATATGACTAACGGTAATGCTCATAACCGATTGATCAATAACACCAGGCCTAAACGTCCTCTACACTTCCTGCCGTATAATCCTTCAGACAATACCTTATCAATACAGATCTGATAACGTTTATAAGAGAATTCTGCTAGAAGAAGATAATTAAGATTCTGAATGGTCTAATTGGACTACCTGGTCTTTCTGAGAGTGATAAAATAAGCTGAATATCTGAATATAAGCAGAGTCTCTAAATTTCTCTGAAGACTTCAATAAGATAGTGATCTGAATCCCGTGTCTCTGCTCGACACAATATAACTAGAATACTGTGTAGCTGAACTATCTCTCTCATATAATTATCTTCCAGAAGTTCTGTACACTGACTCATTTAGAATAATATAAAATAAACTGACTTCAGAATTTGCCAACTTTCGTTGTTTGAATTCTGCTAGAATCGTCGGAGATTACTTCTCTCAATTAAATGAGACCTCAAAATACAATACTTACCCGTTCAGAACTCACACTATTCTACGTGGCATGAAGCTATACCCGACAAAGAGTCTGTAATAAGATTACTAGATATTCTACCTATTCTCTGTCACTCTGAAAATAGATCACAATATTGTAGATAAAGAAAACCTGATAAATTGATTGCAGATATTTAAATAGAGAACAACTGATAATAATAAGTTCTGAATACTGGGCGTCAATTACTCTAAGAAGCATAACTAAAAATTCATAATAACTGCCTTCTGAATGTTAACCTGGCTATAAATTAAATATCTAGAGAATACGCAAGTCCTGCAATGTTGGCTGAATAGGTTGTCAAGAAAGTATGACAAGCTACTTCAGACACAGCAAGAAAACTTGGTTCATTAAATCCATGAGAACAAGTTAGGCGGGAGAAATCCAGGGAACTAAGCTAGAGTGCTAAACACTATCGAAACTAGCCACGAGCGAAGCGGAACCTAGGTGGGGTAATTGCGTAACACAACGTCAGACGCTAAACACTAGGGTGCGGCGGAGCTAACGCTCTGCGAGACTCGCACTTGGCGGAGCTCACGTGGTAAAGCCAGTGTGTAACACATCGCTAAATGTTAAGCACCAAGGTGTAGCAAGGCCTACGCCTGGTTGAGCTCACATGGCTAGAACACGACTCTCAATTGGCGAGACTAGCGGAGTTCGTGACTCATTAAATTCATGAAGACTGCTATTATGGCTATGAGTTCAGCGAAGTCGATAGAAAAGATCATGATTGCTACTGGAATACCATAGAAAATACAATAGCTCTGCCTGACAGAAGTTCTAAATCTGGAATTTGTTTCCTACTGGCACTCCCCATTTAGTAATGCAGTCTATCTGATTTCTGGCAGAATGACTATCCTACTTTCTGTGCTAATCCCCATACAATACCCATATATATATATATATATATATATATATAATATATATATATATATATATATATATATATATATATATATATATATATATATATATATATATTTATATTTATATTTATATTTATATATGCGGAAGTGTGGAGCGGAAGACCTGACCGATATAAGATAATACGATGCACTAGAATCAAAGAATGCCAGAGTAGAAAGAGAACAATGACATCTGTCCTGTCGTCACCTTACTAGTCTACCCATATCTTAAGTTTGCATAAAAGCTACAAAAATCAAAATAGTCAAAATGGAATAGATAGGAACAACATAAAAAAGGGATGGGGACACGGAAAGACTAAAACTGATGATGATAGCGCAATAAGAAGGATATAATATAGAAAACTTACCAACTCAAGAACATGATAAAATGGGGATAATGGTTACTGATTTGTCACATACATTGCATTTATGTTGTCACTGTACCACACTTGTTTGCTAATAAATGATATTAATAAGTGTCTTTTTTCTTTGCTAAATGTAGGCCCAAATGCTCAAAGGAATAAAAGAAGAACTAGCCCAAAAGCCCACTTTATTCTGAATTAATTCAGAATAAATTCGAAGTGAAGAAATCTGGGCTATATCTTGGCATATCAAGGGGTTGAGAAAAACCCTCCTTGAATCGAGGAATCGAAGCCAGAAAATCAAAAGCTGATTCAGTCAGCGGTTGAAGCAGCAACAAGAAAACCAGTAGGAGATGCGAGCTAAACAGGAAACCAGGAAGCTACCCCCTCTTGGTGTGGCCACCTGGCCACACCAGGGCCGCGGAAACACGGCCCAAGCCGCGTTTCCACAGCCAACTGATTATTGTTGGGGGAGCGTTTACTCCCCCAACGTTCCCGGATCCTATCTTCTAGGTTTTTGGCTATAAATACCTCTTTCAGCAAGGAAAAAGGCAGCGAAGACTAGGATTAAATTTTGCACTTATTTTATTAGGATCTAGGTTCATTGTTAGCTAGAAAGAAAGTTATAATCTTTTTTTTTAAGTTGTAGTCCAGTTGCAAAAACTTGTGAGAGAGAGGACTGAGAGCTTGTACTTGAAGGTTGAAGTGACAGCAATACAAAAGTCGGGCCGATTTCTCTTTCACTTGCAGTACGGTATGCTTTATATTATGTCGTTGTTTTCTTCGCTTTCCATGAGTAACTAAACACTTTTTCTGGGCTAGCTATCGACTCTCTCTTGTTTTCTTCTCTTCTGTTTTTAAAAGAAAAAGACCCGATGACTCATATGCATGCCTCCCTCAAAAGCATTTCTTTTTGAAAGTGTTCTTGATGGCACATGAGGATGGGTATGGATAGTTGATTCACCATTCTTTCTTGAACTTCTTGTGAATCGTTTTTAATTCATTCTTGCTTCTTCGCGCTTTATGTTTTAATATCCGATTCCAACTCTTTCTTGAAGAAAAAGGACTCAAACCTTCTGCATCTTATGTGCTTTACTCAAAGCTTTCTTAAAAAAAAAAGCAACTTTAAGTTTTGCAAATGATAACTTGAGAGACTTAATACTTTAAGAGAAGAATGAACAATTGAGTAGGAAGATAGTAAGCCCAGATTTGATTTCTTATTATAAAACAACATCACAGCTCTTAAAGCTTTTTAAAAATCACCTCCTCCAAATCCTTTTCTGAAAGTTGAAATTTCTCTTTTTCATCTCTTTTCCTTACATTCTCTTTTTCCTAAAAAACGAACACAAATTCCTTGTTTTTAAAATGACTCATCGAAAAGCTTCCATCGCATCCCTCCTTGTGGACACGACCCGTTAGCCACAAGCTACACGGTACATTCTTAAACTCATTGGTTGTTTCTTTATTTTAGCAATCAATTTTTGGCGCCGTTGCCGGGAAGGGAACGGTGTAGTGGTTTTAACAAGTTTTGTGTATTGTTTCAGGGACTCTAAGATCACGATCTAGCATTCAAGCTTTGCCAAGAAGACTTGAAAATTCTGTGCCCCTACTCTCGAAAGTAGGAAACAGAATTTCAAGAAATTGCTTTGCAAATCTGAAATTTTTTGGGACTACTAAAAACTTTGTTTTGCAGGACATATTGCTCGCGGAAACTTTAGTTTTTATATGTCATATTTGTGCTAGTGTTTCTATCCAACATCCCTGTTTTTAAGTCAACAGTAAAATATTCGTTGAAAGTTAAAAATTGATTAGACATTTGCATTCTAGGCACAAGTCTTTTCAATTCTTTTACTTTACTGTTGAAGAGAGCTGGAGACAAGGTATGTATGCATAGCATATAGCATAGGTAACATTCTTGGGTGATATTTGCTTTTGAATGTTACTTTCTATATCTTGCACACTTTGCACGAATCAATTCCAAGGGCAAAACCCAAATCAAGATAAGGTGGGGAAGTCATTACCCTTCATTAGCCCACAAACCATCTCCAAGCACGCACAACCTAAGCCTAATTAAAATTTGATAGACGTTGGCCTTAGGGACATCTCGAACTCACTAGGAGATTATCCTAAAGAGGGAAAGTGTTGGAAATTGACCTCTGTCAAATCAGTGTCAAGGAAGGGGATTGAGGGCCGAAAGCCCGAAGATTGGTGGTTATTTAATTAAGGAACGTTTTTTGACGGAAAACCTCCCACCAATCTTGCCCTGACCTGGCTGATTAGCTTGTGGTCAAGGTCTACATTCTACCTCTTGTGGACAATCAACCAGTTAGGAGTTGTCTAGGTCGAGGATACCTTAGACTAGGCTTGGTTGATTTCTATTGTTGACTGTTGTTTGAACTTGTTGTGACTGTGATTGTGTTTGTGTATGCAAGTGTGGTCAAGAGACCCTAATTCATCTAGGTTGACTAGAAACACATCACCACCCAAGTTTGAACCAAGACCAGATTCGGTAATGGCTCAATCCACATCACTGCAGGATAGGTTCTACCCGATCAGGACCTCACTTCTATCTTGCATTTCACTTCCATCGGTTGGTGAATATAATTTTGAGCTCAAGCCTCAATTCATCAACACACTCCCCAAATTTTATGGTCTAGAGTCCGAAGATGCCTACTTCTTCATAAGAGAATTTGAGGAAGTATGTCTTATGATGAAAATCCCACACCTTGTAGATGATGCTATTAGGTTGAGATTTATCCCTTTCGCACTTAAGGACCTAGCGAAAAAGTGGCTTTACAGCTTAGCAGTCGGTTCCATCACATCCTGGGATGGTTTCATCAAGGTTTTCTTGAAGAAATTCTATCCTATCCATAAAACCGCTCTCATTAGGAAGACGATCATGCAATTCAAGCAAGAGCCTAGTGAACCATTCTGGAGGTACTTTGAAAGCTTCAAAGACCTCCTTGTCCAATGTCCACACCATGGAATAGAGAAATGGCGACAATGCCAAATTCTCTATGACGGTTTAGACTATTGCACCAAAACCCTCTTAGAAAGTATGTGCCAAGGGGGTTTCTTGCAGAAAGATGAAGATGAGGGATGGGATTTGTATGAAAATTTAGCTGAGAAAACCATCCAATGGGAATCTGCGAGTGAGACCCCTAAGAATCCTAACTCCATCTCTTCAAAAGGAGGTCTCCACTCTATAGAATCGTCCATCACTAATGAGGCTAAGTTAGCTAATTTAGCTAGAAGACTGGAAGCTCTAGAGACGAAAGAACCAAGTCCAGTCAATCAAGTCAGCCCGAACCAATTTCCACCCCCGGGCTGCACTTACTGTCAAGCCATGAACCATGTATTCAAGGAATGCCCAGTATTTCAGGCTCAGCAATCCTATCACGAACCGATGAAGCGGCTTTTTCAAGGCCGAACAACAATCCTTACGCACCAACGTACAATCCCGGCTGGAGAAATCACCCTAATTTCTCATGGAGCCAGAACAACAATGACCATTCACGATCCAATCATGCTAACCACTTCCATCATGGTAACAATTCTTCCAATCATCAACCCAACTTCTCCAATTTCCATAATAATTCTCCGAACCATCCACCAAGCTTTCCAAAATATCAACAGAACTTTCCTAACCAAGCTCCACAATCCTCCTTCCAGAATCCTCAATTGGAAAGAAGAATGACTGACTTTGAGAGAAACATGGAGAGATATATGAAAAACCAAGACTCTCTCATGCAAACCATTCAGAGGCTAGAAGTTCAAATGAGTCAACTGGCCAACCCACAAAATGAGAGACAAAAGGGTACCCTGCCTAGTCAGCCAGTCACCAATCCGAGGAATTCCCAACAAGCTCATCTGGCTGAGGATCCTTCATTCAATCAATGTAATGCAGTGCATACATTGAGGTCAGGAAAGAAAGTTGATAACCAAGTGTCAACACCCACCAATCCTATTCAGCACAACCACAATCAAGCTGCCACCTCATCCAATCCAATTTCTTCCAATTCGGACGAGTCTGAAAAAGACAAGTCAGGCAGCCAGGTGCACCAGCCTATAGTACCATTTCCGAATAGGCTGAAAAACAACAAGAAAACCTGCACATGGACAAGATAATCAAGATGTTTAATCAAGTGAAAATAAATGTGCCACTTCTTGATGCCATCCAACAAGTTCCTTCCTATACTAAGTTTCTTAAGGACATGTACACCAAGAAGAGAAAGACTAATGTTCCAAAGAAGGTCTTCTTAGCCACTAATATTAGTGAGCTATTTTCGGGTCCTATCCCTGTTAAGTACAAAGATCCAGGTAGCCCCACCATTGCCTACACAATAGGACAAGCCGAGATTAGTCGTGCACTTCTTGACTTGGGTGCAAGTATCAACTTGCTTCCATTCTCTATTTATCAACAACTCGGGTTGGGTGACCTTAGTCCAACTCGAGTCACCATCCAACTGGCTGATCGTTCTGTTAAAGTTCCAAAAGGGAAAATTAACGATGTCCCGATCCGGGTAGGAGAGTTCATATACCCTGTCGATTTCATAGTTTTGGAGACACAACCTGTGTCCAACTCCAATCGTAGGGCTCAAACTCCGGTCATCCTAGGTCGACCATTCCTAGCCACTGCTAATGCCATCATCCATTGCAAGAATGGGTCTATGAGGTTAACCTTTGGGGACATGACTAGAGAAGTCAATGTCTTCCATCTAGGAAAACAACCCCGTGACATCGAGGACCAAACTTTTGAAGTAAACCAAATTGAGAACTTGACAAGTGAACATGGGGAAGAATTGGAATCAGAAATGGAGATTGACTTCGAGTTAGAGTCTGATGACTTTAATCTCGATCAGGTGGTAGATTCTGCCGTGAATTGGGCTTCAAACCCAATTTCACCTACAATGGAGCCAACAGATTTGACTAGTCCTTCTAGTGAGCATGCCTCTTCCTTAGAATTGAAAGCCCTTCCTGCGCATCTCAAGTACGCCTATCTAGGTGAACAAGAGACCTTTCCCGTCATCATTGCCTCTCATTTAAATGACGGGAAGAAAAAGATTTGAAAGATATTCTAAGAAAACATTAGGAAGCCATCGGGTGGACTATGACTGATATTAAGGGATTAAGTCCAATCATCGTTCAACACCGCATCCATCTGAATGAAGACGCCACACCCAGGAGAGACCCGCAGCGTAGGTTAAACCCTATAATGCAAGAGGCTGTTCATGCTGAAATCATAAAACTCTTAGACAATGGGATAATTTATCCCATTTCGGATAGCCAATGGGTCAGTCCTGTCCACGCGGTCCCAAAGAAATCTGGTTTCACCGTAGTTGAAAACGAGAACAAAGAGTTGGTTCAAACTCGACTTCCCACGAAGATTTGAGTTTGCATTAACTATAGGAAACTGAATGCTGCAACTCGTAAGGACCATTTTTCACTTCCCTTCATTGATCAGATGCTTGAACGTTTGGCGGGTCACGAGTACTACTGCTTCTTGGACGGTTACTCAGGCTATAACCAGATCCCTATCGCTCCTGAGGACCAAGAGAAGACTACGTTCACATGTCCATTTGGGACATTTGCTTATCGTCGAATGCCATTCGGCTTATGCAATGCCCCAGCAACGTTTCAACGTTGCATGTTGAGTCTTTTCTCTGATATGGTAGAGCGCTTCTTAGAAATCTTCATGGATGATTTCTCCATCTACGGAGATTCATTCACTCAATGTCTCCACCATCTAGAACTCGTCCTCCAACGTTTTGCTGAGAAACATTTAACACTGAACTGGGAGAAATGCCACTTCATGGTGAAACATGGAATTGTCTTGGGTCATGAAATATCCAAGAAAGGAATTGAAGTGGATAGAGCCAAAATCGAGGTTATTGCTAAGCTTCCCATGCCCAAATGCGTTAAGGACATTAGATCCTTCTTAGGACACGCTGGATTCTACCGGAGATTTATCAAGGATTTTAGCAAAATTGCTAGGCCCTTGACTAATCTGTTAGCTAAGGATGTGTCCTTCACTTTCGATGCTGAATGCATAAATTCTTGGGAGAAGCTTAAGAGAGAGCTGATTTCTGCACCAATCATATCTGCACCGGATTGGTCTAAGCCGTTTGAGATTATGTGCGATGCTTCTGATTTTGCCATAGGCGCTGTCCTAGGACAACGTATTGATAACAAGCAGCATGTGATCTACTACTCTAGTAGGACTCTCAATGACGCTCAACTGAACTACACTACGACCGAGAAGGAATTCTTGGCAGTAGTGTTTGCCTTAGAGAAGTTTCGTCCCTATCTACTAGGGTCCAAAATCACCGTTTTCACCGATCATTCTGCGCTTAGGTACCTCATGATGAAGAAGGATGCCAAGGCCCGACTCATTCGTTGGATTCTCCTTCTTCAAGAATTCGATCTCGAAATTCGAGATAAGAAAGGCATAGAAAATGTCGTTGCTGACCACCTCTCAGGAATTCCCAATTCTCCATGCAAAGAATTACCCATCAATGAGGATTTTCCTGATGAACATCTCTTAGCTATCTCTAGGGAACCTTGGTTTGCTGATATAGTGAACTACTTAGTCACAAACCAAACTCCATCTCATTGGTCCAAAAATGACGTTGACCGGTTCTTATCCCAAGTCCGGTATTTCTTTTGGGAGGAACCGTATCTTTTCAAATACTGTTCTGACCAAATCATTAGGAGATGCACTACCGATGAGGAGGTTAGGAGTGTTCTGTCCTTTTGTCACGAACTTGCATGCGGTGGACACTTTGGTCCCCGCAAGGCTGCTGAAAAGGTGCTTCAAAGTGGGTTTTATTGGCCCACTCTGTTCAAGGATGCCTATGAATATTGCAAGACGTGCCCTAGATGCCAGATGGTAGGTAGGATCTCACATCGAAATATGATGCCCCTCAACCCAATTCTAGAAATAGAACTCTTTAATGTTTGGGCCATCGACTTTATGGGTCCATTTCCTAACTCATTTGGGAACCAATACATATTGGTTGCTGTGGACTACGTGTCCAAGTGGGTAGAAGCCATTCCTTGTAAAACTAATGATAACAAAGTTGTCATAAAGTTTTTGAGAGAGAACATTTTTTCCCGCTTCGGAACCCCTCGTGCTATCATTAGTGATAATGGCACCAACTTTTGCAATAGATCTTTTGAAGACCTTATGCGAAAGTATGCCATAACTCACAAGTTGTCCACACCATATCATCCTCAAACCAGTGGGCAAGTTGAGGTTTCAAATAGACAAGTCAAACTTATATTGGAGAAAACTGTGAACCAAAACCGGAAAGATTGGTCCTTAAAACTTGTAGATGCTCTATGGGCCTACAGGACCGCTTTCAAGACGATTTTAGGAATGTCTCCCTATAGGTTAGTCTATGGCAAACCTTGTCACTTGCCCATTGAGTTAGAGCACTGAGCCTTATGGGCAATCAAGCAGTTGAATTTCGATTTGACTAAGGCCGGTAACCTTCGAAAATTACAAATTTCCGAATTGGAGGAATTGAGAAATGAGGCCTATGAAAATGCTAGGATCACTAAAGATAGAGTGAAGATTTTCCATGACAAGCACATCATACGAAAAACCATTATCCCTAGTCAAAAAGTCTTACTCTACAATTCTAGGCTTCATCTTTTCCCAAGAAAATTGAAATCACGATGGACTGGGCCATTCGTTGTAAAAACCGTGTTTCCACATGGTGCAGTTGAGATCAGTGACCCCAAGAATGGAAATGACTTTAAGGTAAATGGTCAACGCCTTAAACCTTTCTTGAAATTGGTGCCGGTAGATGAAATGGTAATGGGTCTTTTTGACCCTGTGTATCGGTAACTTTCCTCCTTTCCATTTTATTTCATGCACTTATACATTTCTTTCATACATTGGGGACAATGCATGAGATAAGTGTGGGGGAGGGTTCTAACATGGCTGAAAAAAAAAGAAAGAAAAAAATGGATATATATAAAAATAAAATAAATAAAGGGTAGACAATATTTTGATATATTTTTTGTAAGAATTTAAGTCAATTTTAAGGAATAGGAGAATCATAATTAGGATTTCTTACACTTGGTCGAAATAAAATAACTTGTTTGATTTTTAGGGTCAGGAAGAAATTTGGGAAAGTAATTTAGTCTTGATATTTACCTTAATGACATATGCACACAAAATACACTTACACACTTAGGGTTTGAAAACAGAGACTCTTATGCCTTATAAAAAAAAAAACAAGTCTAATTATTGAGTAGCTAGGTGCTTTGGCCTAAGCAAGCCTTAGTATTTATGCAAAAGATAATTAGACAAGTTTGAAAAAAAAGTATTCTCTGATTAAGCTGGGTATTTATGCCTCATGAAGCATAAGTATTCACGCCTAAAAGGGGTACCTCGTATAAATAATGTGTATCCTCTGATTAAGCTGGGTATTTATGCCTCATGAAGCATAAGTATTCACGCCTAAAAGGGTTACATAGAATAAATAAAAACCTTGGTTTCGTGGCCTTATCTGCTCGGGTGTTTAGGTCCTTAGGGGTGTTTTCTCACCTGGTGCCCTAAAACCGTCTGGTTTGGGTGTCACCGACTGAAAGCTCGTTACATGGGCAGATTAGAAAGCCTAATGAAATTGAGGAATAAAAGTTCAAAAATAAATAAATAAATAAATAAATATGAGGCATAGGAGTTAATGTTGAAGAACCCTTAGTAAACTTCACAGTCACGATGGTGCATACGAATCAGGGTAAATTAATAGACTAGATGAGAAGTACAATTTGACTCCTTACGTTAATTGATGACATGTTTTTGAATGGAGACTAAGTTTAGGAATGAAAAATTTGATATTCCTATAACTTATAGATTACTTAAGATCTCACAAATATGCTTCAAATATTTTCTCCTTCAAAATATAAAAAAAAAATGCTTTTCGAAAATACTAACCTTTTCTCTTCCTTTTTGGATTTTGTGGGTGTAATCCGCTGAAAACCCTCACGAGACAAAACTCGTCCTCTAGGGGTGACCTAGAGGTTTAACGGCTTGTTGCACATGCTCAGTGCAATCGAGTGACCTGCGAAAGTGGTCTAATAATTGATTAAAGTTAGACTAATGTTTTGCTCGAGGGCGAGCAAAAGATAAGTGTGGGGGTGTGATTTGTCACATACATTGCATTTATGTTGTCACTGTACCACACTTGTTTGCTAATAAATAATATTAATAAGTGTCTTTTTTCTTTGCTAAATGTAGGCCCAAATGCTCAAAGGAATAAAAGAAGAACAAGCCCAAAAGCCCACTTTATTCTGAATTAATTCAGAATAAATTCGAAGTGAAGAAATCTGGGCTATATCTTGGCATATCAAGGGGTTGAGAAAAACCCTCCTTGAATCGAGGAATCGAAGCCAGAAATCAAAAGCCGATTCAGTCAGCGGTTGAAGCAGCAACAAGAAAACCAGCAGGAGATGCGAGCTAAACAGGAAACCAGGAAGCTGCCCCCTCTTGGTGTGGCCACCTGGCCACACCAGGGCCGCGGAAACGCGGCCCAAGCCGCGTTTTCGCGGCCAACTGATTATTGTTGGGGGAGCGTTTACTCCCCCAACGTTCCCGGGATCCTATCTTCTAGGTTTTTGGCTATAAATACCTCTTTCAGCAAGGAAAAATGCAGCGAAGACTAGGATTAAATTTTGCACTTATTTTATTAGGATCTAGGTTCATTGTTAGCTAGAAAGAAAGTTGTAATCTTGCTTTTTAAGTTGTAGTCCAGTTGCAAAAACTTGTGAGAGAGAGGACTGAGAGCTTGTACTTGAAGGTTGAAGTGACAGCAATACAAAAGTCGGGCCGATTTCTCTTTCACTTGCAGTACGGTATGCTTTATATTATGTCGTTGTTTTCTTCGCTTTCCATGAGTAACTAAACACTTTTTCTGGGCTAGCTATTGACTCTCTCTTGTTTTCTTCTCTTCTATTTTAAAAAAAAAAAGACCCGATGACTCATATGCATGCCTCCCTTAAAAGCCTTTCTTTTTGAAAGTGTTCTTGAAGGCACATGAGGAGGGGTATGGATAGTTGATTCACCATTCTTTCTTGAACTTCTTGTGAATCGTTTTTAATTCATTCTTGCTTCTTCACGCTTTATGTTTTAATATCCGATTCCAACTCTTTCTTGAAGAAAAAGGACTCAAACCTTCTGCATCTTATGTGCTTTACTCAAAGCTTTCTTAAAAAAAAGCAACTTTAAGTTTTGCAAATGATAACTTGAGGGACTTAATACTTTAAGAGAAGAATGAATAATTGAGTAGGAAGATAGTAAGCCCAGATTTGATTTCTTATTATAAAATAACATCACAACTCTTAAAGCTTTTTAAAAATCACCTCCTCCAAATCCTTTTCTGAAAGTTGAAATTTCTCTTTTTCATCTCTTTTCCTTACATTCTCTTTTTCCTAAAAAACGAACACAAATTCCTTGTTTTTAAAATGACTCATCGAAAAGCTTCCATCGCATCCCTCCTTGTGGACACGACCCATTAGCCACAAGCTACACGGTACATTCTTAAACTCATTGGTTGTTTCTTTATTTTAGCAATCAGTTACGGTTGCTACCTTCAGGGTTTCTATTCCATATATTAAGCATCCCTTCCTGGTCTTACTCCATTTAGTATCTTGAC
The DNA here is from genome assembly GCA_038442645.1 of Agave tequilana. Classification (NCBI taxonomy): domain Eukaryota; kingdom Viridiplantae; phylum Streptophyta; class Magnoliopsida; order Asparagales; family Asparagaceae; genus Agave; species Agave tequilana. The sequence continues at coordinate 19,695 of JAVJIF010023164.1, forward strand.
TTCCTCTTCAGTCAAATTATATGTTGCCTCCTTCTGCCATTTGTCCGTGGTCTCCTCTGTGCCTGACTCCATGCTTGTCGCTGGGGATGAAGTGAAGTTCCTCTACCAGTATGTCCTGGATTCTCTCCCAATGGTGGTACTAGATGTGTTGATCGGATCGGTGCAATGTTCTCTGTCATCTTGAACGGACAGTCACTCTTCAACTGATCTCTGGATCCGCACACAAAATATAATCCATAATCTTTCCAACTGTTACGTTGTAAGTTCCCGGGCTTCAGATAGTACCCACATATCATATGCTAAGGATGAGGTTGGAGTGGTTGCTTCGCTAGCGGGTATCCAGGGGCCTTGATCGTACACATATTTTGCATTCTTTTCATTACACTCCTAAATTTATCGTGTGATAAATCTACTAATTTTCTTGACTTAAATGTTTATTTAACATAAGATAATCATGAAGAGAAGAGGATTAAACCAAATAAATACCAGTTAAAATCAGATTTAACTGGATCTATTTGGTTAGCTGAGGATGATCCCAGATCTAGCTAGAATAAATCAAGGATTGGGGTAAATGTTCAGCTGAAAATCAGAGCAAATCAAAAAGATAACACCAAATGAAAACTGGTAAAATTTGGATTTTTATAAATCCATTTTGGTTAGCTAAAGATCAACCGAGGATAACGTCAAATATAGAGTCCAAATTCAAGATCCAAAGGGATAAATGGATAGAGAGAAAATCAATGGATGAGATAAAGTAATTTTGACTCAGATTCTGACTGGATACATTTAGTATTTGAATCATAACTTTCGCTACCAAAATTCAATTATGATGATTCGAGATGATCCAAAAGAAGACGTAAAGGGCTACAACTTTTAAGTTGATCACTGTTTCAAATTCTATCATTTGTTAAGTTATATTCTGTAATACGCTAACAAGTTGCAGATCAGAACTGAATATCCATATCAAACTAAGTTTGGAGATAAGGGGAGGATTCAAATTCAAAAATAGCCAGCTTCCACTATCTTCATACTCCTCTACCCACTGCATTTGTCCTATAAATATCTACAATCTCAAAGGCAAAGGAGAGCGACCAAGCAGAGATAGATTTTAGGCCAATTTTTCATTCTTTTTAGTGTACGTTTTTATTTTCCTGTTATGTAATTTTTTTCTTTGTAAGGATAGGTTAGATTGAGATTCATGTAAGTAAAAGAGAGAGACTTATCTTGAGAGTGACACCGATGTAACCTCCTCCTTTCTTTCATCATTTCTATAAGTAATCAAATGTAACATCTTTATGCTTTTCTTGTTTATATGTTTTTCTTCTATTTTTACTTTTTCTCTTTTGGTTTTGATGAATGTCCCAGTGAACCAAAGGCATCGATATAGCTATGTTTGTGTGAGTGCCACCAATATATCATGATGATTCTCCTCCTCAATATCATTTCATTCTTCTTCGTCTTGATGATGTAATGCGAATGAGGAGTGAGCTCGATCTTATGGGTTATGCGTTGATCGCCTCTAAAATAAGGTAAAATATGAAAGCTTTCTGGGTAAGTAATCAACCAGAGGAGGTAAGTTTTTTCTTTTAGGTCTTCTTTCTTTTGTTTTAACTTTTAGTTTAGATCACCAACACCAAAATCTCCAAACTCTTTTTCACTCTTTTCAATTTCTTTATAAATATCCATTTTCTAATTTTCTCCGCCCTCTCAATCTACCACTTTCTTTTTAACTTAACTGTAACTTATTTTTCCTTTCTTTTAAAGAACTCAAAGAAGATCTTTAACCATACTTTTCAGCATAAAAGAGAATTTACTAAAAAGCTTCCATCGCTAGTCTCTCCTTGTAGTTCACAAGCCGCATAGCCACTTGCTATTGCGGTAGTATTGAGTACTTGTACTCTTTATTCTAAGTTCTAAATTTTGTATTTTTGTGTGCAGGTAAAACCTCAATCAAATTTGGGCGCCGTTATCGGGGACTTAGTCTTAATTCAGAAATTTGTCTTAATTCAAAAACTTGTCCCCGGCAACAGCGCCAAAATTTTATCGAGTAGAACCTGCACACAAAAATACAAAATTTTAGAATTTTATAATAGAATGTGTAAGTACTCAATTCTACTGCTATAGCAAGTGACTCTGCTGGTCGTGATCCACAAGGAGGGACTAGCGATTGAAGCCTTTTTGCAAGTTCTCTTTTATGTTACAATCAATGCTCAAAGATCTCCTTATAGTTCTTGAAAAGAAAAAGAAATATATATATATATATATAAATCTTCTGATTAAGCTGGGTATTTGTGCCTCATAAAGCGTAAGTATTCAGGCATAAAAGCGGTTCATAAAATGAAATTCTTAGTTTTGTGGCCTTGTTTGCTCGTGTTCTTAAGTCCTTGGAGTGTTTTCTCACCCGGTACCCTAACACCCATTGGTTTGGGAGTCACCGATTAAAGGCTCGTTACATGGGCAGATTAGATAGCCTAATAGAACTAAGGAATAATATCACCTAAAATAATATATATATATATATATATATATATATATATATATATATATATAAAGGCATAAGAGTTAGAGTTATGAACCCGAGTCAAAATTTCATGGTTACAAAGGTGCATATAACTTAGGATTAAATAATAGACTAGAAGAGAAATACAGTTTGACTTCATGCCTTGATTGATAACAAGTTTTTTAATAAAGACTAAATTTAGGAATGAAAATTTTGATTTTCCTATAACTTATAGATTACTTGAACTCTTACAATAATACTTCAAATATTTTTTTCTCTTTCAAAATGTGTTTTCAAAATACTAACACTTTGTTTCTCTTTTTTTAGGGATTTTGTGGGTCTAATCCACTGAAAACCCTCACGAGACAAAACTCGTCCTCTAGGGGAAACCTAGAGGTTTAACGGCCTGTTGCACATGCTCCGTACAATCGCATAACCTGCGAAAGTAGTTGACTGAGACGGAAAAATAATGAAGAAAGAGTTAAAGTTAGAAGGACTTACTCTTATCTCAATGTAACCGTGTAGCAAGGGCTAGACGGGTCGATCCACAGGGAAAGATGCGATGGAAACTTTTCGGAACGATTTTCTCTAAAATTAGCTTGGAAAGAAAGAGATATTGATTGTGAGAATTAGATTTAATTAAGCAAAATGAATTATAGTCTACTAATCATTTATTACAACCAAAGTATTAGTCTAAAAGATTGAACATCATATTGAATGAAGAATTATCTACTCTAGGGTTTTGATTGAGAATCAAGTAAGATCAATAAAAATGTTGTAAACCCTAATTAGTGTGCACTAATAAACATTAAACTATAGTTCATCCTAATTTCAAAGCATAGCATAAGAAAAGTCTACTTAACATTATGCTATCAAAGTATTTAAATATGAACTATGAATAACCATTAAAAAGTACAATCCAAATTAGTTGAACTTAATTATTAATTCATCTTCAAGAACACCAATTTAATCCTAGGGTTTTAACAAGCATAGATGTCAATCAATTCATCTTTTAAACTAAACTTAGGTTGATCGAGAGATTAGCAAACTATAAGTTTAATTAGTTACTCATATTTTTATCTTTATTTTCAATTTTTATGAATAAGAAAAGTTGCATCAAACTAAAAGAAGAACAACGAATAAGTTAAAGCAAAGAAAAAACTAAATTGAACTTAAAAGCAAGAAGAGTAAAAAGAATGAAGAACCTTATTTTATTGGATGTTACTGACTAATTACAAAGCTCCTCTGCTTCTTCAACAATCTTCTTCTCCAAATAAATAAAAAACTGAAATAATATAAGAAAATTCGGAAAGAAAAGAGGAATAAAGGAACCCTAGACTTCAGCTTCTAAGATCTCCTCCTTTGGTGCTCTGCAGGGTATTTATAAGAGATTTAAGACGTAGAGTCCCAGCACAACTCTCTCACAAAAACGCGTTGCCAGCTCTATCCATACGGCCGCGGAAACGCGCTATAGCTGTATCCATACGGCCGCAGAAACGCGGCTATAGCCGCGTTTTCGCGGTAAAAGCGTGGCCAATGGCCACGCGCTTTCTCGCGTGGCCTCCTCTGGTCCGTTCGTCTATAAATCTATCCTAGATCTTGATTTTAGGTTCTGAATTTTGAAATGCAATGACTCTTTAAATAACTTGGAGACCAAGCTATCTCCAAATCCGAATCAAATTCAGATTTTATCCCCTTTATCTTTATCTTGTAGGGCAAGCAACCTGGTTCAAGTAGAAGTCCACCTCTGTTTTTAATTAGGATAAGGATCCATCTTATTCTATTCTTCTCCTCTTCCCTTTGATTTGAATAGCAATTAAGAGTCCTACTTTATCCTTCCTCCTCCTCCCCTAGATTTTAAATTAATAATTTAAAATTCAAGTTTAGATTAGGTTAGATAAGATAGAAGCTTCTAAATTACTAAAATAAATTATGCATGTGGGCTTGTGGGCTTTTTGGGCTTTGGGCTTCAATTGTGCTTTATTTATTTATTTTTTAATTACTCAAGGCCTGCACAACACTAAACAATAAAACATTACGTAGCAGTACTTTATAAAAGAATAAGTAGGGAAATATGATGATAAATATGCACTTTTGACTACCTATCACACCCCCACACTTATCTTTTGCTCGTCCTCGAGTAAATTAAAGAAAAAGGAAAAGAAAATAAAAACTAACCTATTTTAACTCACTTTTGTAGGAATCATGGTTGCACTTGTGCAACAAGCCATTAAACCTCTAGGTTACCCCTAGAAAACGAGTATTGTCTCGTGAGGGTTTTCAGTGAATTACACCCACAAAATCCATAAAAGAAAAAGAAAATGTTAGTGATTAATTTTTTTTTTTTTTAAAAAGGAGAGAAATATTTGAAATATATTTGAAGAAATTAAGTAATCTATAAGTTTTAGGATTATCATTTTTATTCATTCTTGAACTTAGTCTCTATACAATAATTCATTATCAATTTTAAATTGAATTTTTATATAGTCTCTTTTGTTACCCTAAATCGTATGCATCATTGTGAACGTGAATCTTTACTAGGGATTCTTTAACTTGGACTCCCATGTCTCTTATTATTATTATTAATTTTTTTATATCTATATATATATTTTTTCTTTAATATGTATAACTCATCTAATTTTCTTTTGTATAGGTATCAAGGCTTCTTGAGGCCCTCATACCTAACTAATTGACTATTAGATGTGTTAGTACATATGTAGATAATATTTTTTAGTTTTCTTAGGCTTTCTAATTCACCCATGTAGCGAGCCTAAGGTCGGTGGCTCCCAAACCGGTTAGTTTTAGGGCACCGGGTTAGAAAACACCCCATGAACTTAAGGACTCGAGTGAACTAGGCCACAAAACTAAGGACTTTATTTATAAAATCACCTTTATGCGTGAATACTTATGCTTCTTGAGGCACATGTATCCAGCTTGATTAGTGAATTTTTTTTATTATTTTTTTACTTATATTATTTTATATTATTTTTTTTAATAAGGCACAAGAGTCTTTGTCTTAGAATCCTAGATGTGTGAGTGTATTAGGTATGCACATTTCATTAAGGTAAAAAGCAAGACTAATTACTTATTCAATTTTTCCTCCTATACCTAAAATCCAACAATTTATTTTATTTTGACCAAGTTTTTAAAAATCCTTATCATGATTTTCCTAATTCTTAAGATTAACTTGGATTTCTTTCAAAAGATAAGTCAAAATATTGTTTCCTTTTTCAAATATATATATATATATATTTTATTTTATTTTTGTTAAGTTAATAACCTAAGGATAGTGAGTTATGTTAATAGCAACCTACAGTTAGTTAATAATAATTATTATTTTATTAAAATTTATTTTAATTATTTTTTATTTTTATTTATTTTTATTTTATTTATTTATTTATTTTAAAGTTAAGCGTTAGTACCCTCCCCCACACTTATCTCATGCATTGTCCTCAATGTATGCGTGTATGTATAAATGCATAAAATGAACTAGCAGAGAGGTAAAGTTATCGATACATTGGGTCAAAAAGACCCATGGCTGTGTCTGCTTCTGGTACTGATTCCAAAAATGGTTTCAGACGTTGACCATTTATCTTGAATTCATTACCATTCTTAGGGTCGTATATCTCTATGGCTCTATGTGGAAATACAGTCTTAACAACGAAAGGCCCAGTCCATCTTGATTTCAACTTTCCTGGAAAAGGTGAAGTCTAGAATTATAGAGCATGATGAACTTATCATGAAAAACCTTAACCCTATCTTTCATAATCTTCACATTTTCATATGCCACGTTCCTTAACTCCTCAAGTTTAGAAATTTACAATTTTTGAAGCGCACCAGCTTTATCTAGATCAAAATTCAGCTGCTTAATTGCCTATAAGGCTCAGTGCTCTAACTCAACAGAAAGGTGGCAAGCCTTTAAAAAGACTAACCTATAAGGAGACATTCCTAGAGCCGTTTTAAAGGCAATCCTATATGCCCATAAGGTATCCACCAATTTGGTGGACCAGTCCTTCCTTTTTTGATTCACAGTTTTCTCCAAGATAAGCTTAACTAGCCTATTTGAGGCTTCTACCTGCCCACTGGTTTGAGAATGGTGAGGTGTAGATAACTTGTGTGTTATGGCATATTTTCACGCAAGAGCTTCAAAAGTTCTATTGCAAAAATGTGTATCATTATCACTAATTATGGCACGAGGGGTTCCAAAGCGTGAAAAGGTATTTTCTTTCAAGAACCTGACAACAAATTTGTTGTTATTTGTCTTGCAAGGGATGGCTTCAACCCATTTGGATACGTAATCTACAGGCAACAAGATGTATTGGTGCCCAAATGAATTAGGAAGGGGACCCATAAAATCAACGCCCCAAATATTAAAGAGTTCTACTTCTAGAATTGGGTTTAGGGGCATCATATTACGTTTAGAAATCCTTCCTATCATTTGGCATCTTGTGCAAGTTTTGCAAAAGTCAAACGTGTCTTTAAACAAAGTGGGCCAATAGAACCCGCTCTGTAGAACTTTTTCGGCTGTTTTTCAGGGACCAAAATGTCCACCGCATGCAAATTCGTGACAGAAGGCTAGAACACTCTTTACTTCCTCATCAGGAATACATCTCCTAATGATTTGGTCGGAACAATATTTAAAAAGATAAGGTTCCTCCCAAATAAAATATCAGACTTGAGATAAGAACCAATATACGTCTTGCCTTGCCCAATGGGATGGGGTTTGGTTTGTGACTAAGTAGTTAATTATGTTAGCATACCATGGTTCCCTAAAGTAGTGAAAAGTTATTCATCGAGGAAGTCATTATTGATTGGCAACTCATTGGAAGGGGCGTTTGGAACATGAGAGAGATGATCGGCGACGACATTTTTGACACCCTTTTTATCTCAAATTTCGAGACCAAATCTTGGAGGAGGAGGATCCAACGAATGAGTCAGGCCTTCGCATCCTTTTTGAGCATTAGGTATTGAAGTGCAGAATGGTTGGTGAATATCGTGGTTTTGGCCCCAAGTAGGTATGGGCAGAATTTCTCCAATGCGAACACTACTGCCAAGATTTCTTTCTCAGCTGTAGTATAGTTCACTTGGGCATCATTAAGCATCCTACTTGAATCATAGATTACATGTTGCTTATTATCTATGCGTTACCCTAAGACAGGGCCTATGGCGAAATCAGAAGTGTCACACATAATCTCAATTGGTTTGGACCAATTCGGGGTAGAAACTATGGGCGCAGAGATAAGTTCCACTTAGAGCTTTTCCCATGCGTTAAGACATTCCTCATCAAAGATGAAGGGCGCATCTTTAACTAAAAGGCTTGTTAAGGGTCTACCAATTTTGCTAAAATCCTTGATGAACTTACGGTAGAAACCAGCGTGTCCTAAGAAGGAACGGATGTCTTTCACACATTTTGGTGTGGAAAGCTTGGCTATGACCTCTATCTTCGCCTTGTCCACTTCAATTCCTTTCCTAGAGATCTCATGATCTAGGACAATCCCGTGTTGTACCATAAAGTGGCACTTCTCCTAATTTAAGGTCAAATCCTTTTCTATGCATCGTTTTAGCATAAGTTCTTGATGATGTAGGCATTGGTCGAAAGAGTCTCCATAGACGGAGAAATCGTCTATGAAGATCTCTAAGAAATGTTCAACCATGTAAGAGAATAAGCTTAACATGCAATGTTGAAATATTGCTGGGGTATTGCATAAACCGAAATGCATTCGGCGATAGACAAAAGTCCCAAATGGACACGTGAATGTTGTTTTCTCTTGATCCTCCGGAGCTATGGGAATTTGGTTATATCCCGAGTAACCGTCTAAGAAATAGTAATACTCGTGGCCAGCTAATCGTTCAAGCATTTGGTCGATAAATGGAAGAGGAAAATGGTCTTTGCGGGTGGGTGCATTTAATTTACGGTAGTCAATGCAAACTAGAATCTTTGTAGGGAGTCTTGTTTGAACTAGCTCTTGTTTGTCATTCTCTATCACTGTAAAAACAAATTTCTTAGGTACTGCATGGACTGGACTGACCCATTGGCTATCAGAAATGGGATAAATTATCCCATTATCTAAAAGTTTTACTATTTCAGCTCGTACTGCGTCTTGCATGATAGGATTTAACCTACGCTGCGGTTCTCTAGTTGGTTTTGCCTCTTCATTTAAATGGATTTGGTGCTGAACTATAGTTGGACTTAATCCCTTGATGCCAGTCATTGGCCAACCAATGGCTTCCTGATGCTTCCTTAGGATTTTCATAAGGTCTTCCTTTTGCCTGTTAGTTAAGTTGGATGCAGCTATAACTAGTAGAGTCTCTTGTTCACCTAGGTAGGCGTATTTGAGATGCTTGGGCAAGAGTTTTGGCTCTATGGAAGATGATGAGCTGATAGGTGGATGAGTAAGACTTATTATCTCCTGATCTAATGAACTCGAGCTTGATGCCCACTCAATTGTAGAATTGACCATCTCATCAAGGTTGAAATCCTCAAATTTCAACTCAGTATCACACCTTGCTTCCAGTTCTATCTCCTCTCTATGCTCACTAGTCACATTTTCAATTAAGTTGACCTCGGGGTTGGTCATTTATGTCGTAAGGGTGTTTACCTAAATTGAAAACATTGACTTCCTTAGTCATATCTCCAAAAGTCAATCTCATGGATCCGCTTCTACAATTTTTGATTGCGTTAGTAGTTGCTAGGAACGGACATCCTAAGATGACGGGAGACTGGGACCTAGGATTAGACACAGGTTGTGTCTCTAAAATAATGAAATCTACTGGGTAAATGAATTCTTCTACACGTATAAGGACATCATTGATCTCTCTCTTAGGAACTTTAATGGATCGATCAGCTAACTAGATTGTAACTTGAGTTGGGCTGAGTTCGCCTAATCCAAGTTATTGATATACGAAGAAGGGAAGCAAATTAATGCTTGCTCCTAAATCGAAAGTGCTCTACTAATTTCAGCTTGACCTATGTGCAAGAAATGGTGGGGCAACCAGGGTCTTTGTAATTGACTGGGATCTGGTTGGACAATAGTTCACTAATGTTAGTGGCTAGAAAAACCTTCTTGGGCACATTTATCTTTCTTTTCTTGGTGCACATGTCCTTAAGGAATTTGGCATAATTAGGGACCTGTTGGATTGCATCAAGAAGTGGTATATTAAGACTAACTTGATTGAACACCTCGAGCATTTTCTCCATATGTGCATTATTATTACTCCTAAGCCTATTTGGAAATGGGGCTATAGGTTGGTGTACTTGTTTTGCTGACTTATCAACTTCAGTTTCTTTAGAGTTTTGTGGAGATGGAGTGGAACTAGATGGAGTAGACAATTTAGCTTGGTCCGGTGGCATGGATACTTGATTATCAACTTGTTTCCCTAACCTCAACGTATGAACCAAGTTACAGTGGTTTGGGTCTTAAGACTTATTGGCTTGCCTAGGATTCCTAGGGTTTGGCAATGGTTAACTTGGTAGAGTTCCCTTTTGTCTTTCTTGTTGACTCAGTTGCATCTCTATCCTAGTCAAGACTTGAGCTAGTGTATCTTGACTTTTAACTAGAGTGTCTACCTTTCTTTCCATATTGGAGAGTCTTGTTTCCATATGTGAATTTTGGAAAGAGGGTGGAGGACTTTGGTTGGGAAAATTTTTTTGATAAGGAGATTGTTGAAAATTGTTGGAGAATTATGGCCTTGTTTGATCATTGTTGTTTGGGCCCCATGAGAAATTTGGGTGATTTCTCCAACTGGGATTATAGGTAGATGAATATGGATTGTTAGCGGGCCTTGTAAAGGATGCATTCATATGCTCGGGCAACGTTTGATGAGCTAAAAAGACGGGACGTTCTTTGAACACATGGTTCATGGCTTGACAATAATTACAGCCCGCCTAAGGTGTCGGGCTGACTTGATTCACTGAGAATGGTTCTTTAGTTTCTAGAGCCTCTAGTCTTCACATCACAGCAGCTAGTTTAGTTTCGGTAGCTATGTTTACCTCAATGGAATGGACACCTCCTTTAGAAGAGCTAGGGTCATTAGTCCTAAATTTTCCGGAGTTGGTTCCCATTGGTTGGTCTTATCAGCCAAATCTTCATATAATAACCAACCTTCATCTTCGTTCTTTTCCAAAAATCCTCCTTGACACATGGATTCTAATAGTTTTTTGTTTGATATTCTAATCCATCATAAAGAGCTTGGAAAAGTCACCATTTCTCTATCCCATGGTGAGGGCATTGAGCAAGGAGGTCCTTAAAGCGTTTGAAGTACTTCCAAAAAGGTCCATTAGCTGTTTGCTTAAACTGCAAGATACTTTTCCTAATTTGCGCAGTCTTGTGAACGGGATAGGACTTCTTTAGGAAGGCTTTGACAAAATTATCCCATGATGATATGGAACCGGCTTCTAGACTGTAGATCAATTTTTTTGCTAAGTCTTTCAAAGAGAATGGATCGAAACGTAATTTAATGGCATCTACTGCTAGGCTGGGTATTTTTATCATTAGACATATTTCCTCAAATTTCCTTATGAAAAAGTATGCATCCTCGGATTCAAATCCATGAAACTTGGGAAGAGTGTTGATGTATTGTGGTTTTAGCTCAAATTGGTCGTCTCCTACATCGGGCAGCTGAATGTAAGATGAAAGAGAGGTCCTATCTTGTAGTGATGGTGGTTGTGCCATGTGTGAATTGGGTTTTTGTTCGGGTGGTGAACTGTTCCTAATTAGTCTAGATGTGACTGGGTCTCTCTACCAAACTGACATGCACAATTAAACAAGCAAGTTCACCTAATCAATCAAGAAAAAAAAATCAAAAATCAAAAATCCTAATCTAGGATAAGCCTGGACCTAGACGACTCCTAACTTTAGACTGTCTTTAGGAGGTATGTTGCCAATCTTAACCACAAGTTAATCGGCCAGGTAGGTGGCAAGATCGGTGGGAGGTATCCGTCAAAGATGGGCCTAATTATGCCAAACCACCAACCTTCGGGTTTCGTCCCTCAATCCCCTACCTTAGACACCGATTTGGCGAGAATTAATTTCGAACAACTTCCTCCTTCAGCCAATCTCCTAATGAGTCCGAGTTAACCTAAGGCCAACATCTAGTCAATTTTTATTTTAGGGTTAGGGTTGTGAGTGCAACGGAGATGATTTGTGGGCTAAGGAAAGGTAATAACGTCCCCACCTTATCTTGTTTATGGGTTTTGCCCTTAAAGTGATTTAGTGCACGTGTAAAGCAATAGATAAGAATTCACTCAAAAGCAGTAAATCAACTAAGGGGCCTTTCTAGTCTATATGCAATGCAAACGCACCTTGTCGCCATCACTCTTCAACAGAAATTAAAGAAATTTAAATAGACAGGTGCCTATGATGCAAGAGTCTAATTTTTTTTTTTATTAGTCAACTAATAGGTTACTGTTAATTAGTTAGCAGTATGCAGGGTGATCACAGAGAAGAATTATCAAAGCAGTAAACAAGACTTTACAATTTGCAGCAACTTGCAAAAGATCAATTAGTAGTGCTCTACTATAGCCGCAGAAACGCTGCAATTGCCGCGTTTGCATGGCTATTTAGTAGGCTCTGTTGCGCTGCCTTCTAGGGCAAAGGCATAGAGTAGCTATATGTCCTTAGTTGCAGCTAGTTTTCCTGTTATCAGATCCTACAAATAGAAAAAAATTAGTTTTAGAGAATATCGTACCGTTCCTTTCCTGACACGGCGCCAAAATTTGATTGAGGCTGAAAAATATTAAAGAAACAGTTAAAGTTAGAAGGTCTTAGTCTTGTCTCAATGTAACCGTGTAGCAATGGCTAGACGGGTCGATCCACAGGGAAGGATGAGATGGAAGCTTTTCGAAATGATTTTCTCTAAAATTAGCTTGGAAAGAAAGAGATATTGATTATGAGAATTAGATTTAATTAAGCAAAAAGAATTATAGTCTACTAATCATCTACCACAACCAAAGTATTAGTCTAAAAGAGTGAACATCATATTGAAAGAAGAATTATCTACCCTAGGGTTTTGATTAAGAATCAAGCAAGATGAATAAAAATATTGTAAACCTAATTAGTGTGCACTAATAAACATTAAACTATAGTTCATCCTAATTTCAAATCATAGCATAAGAAAAGTCTACTTAACATTATGCTATCAAAGTATTTAAATATGAATTATGGATAACTAGTAAAAAGTGCAACCTAAATTAGTTGAACTTAATTATTATTTCATCTTCAAGGACACCAATTTAATCCTAGGGTTTCTAACAAGCATAGATGCCAATCATTTCACCTTTTAAACTAAATTTAGGTTGATCGAGAGATTAGCAAACTATAAGTTTAATTAGTTACTCATATTTTTTTATTTTCAATTTTCATGAATAATAAAAGTTGCATCAAACTAAAAGAAGAACAACGAATAAGTTAAAGCAAAGAAAAAACTAAATTGAACTTAAAAGCAAGAAAAGTAAAAGGAATGAAGAACCTTATTTTATTGGATGTCACTGACCAATTACAAAGCTCCTCTGCTTCTTCAACAATCTTCTTCTCCAAATAAATAAAAAAAATGAAATAATACAAGAAAATTTGGAAAGAAAAGAGGATCTAAAGGAAATCCTAGACTTCAGCTTCTGAGATCTCCTCCTTTATTGCTCTGCAGGGGTATTTATAAGAGATTTAAGACGTAGAGTCCCAGCACAACTCTCTCACAAAAACGCGTTGCCAGCTCTATCCATACGGCCACGGAAACGCGGTAATAGCCGCGTTTCTGCAGCAAAAGCTTGGCCAATGGCCACGCGCTTTCTCGCGTGGCCTCCTTTGGTTCGTCCGTCTATAAATCTATCCTCAGATCTTGATTTTAGGTTCTGAATTTTGAAATGCGATGATCTCTTTAAATGACTTGGAGACCAATCTATCTCCAAATCCGAATCAAATTCAGGTTTTTTTCCCCCTTTATCTTTATCTTGTAGTGCAAGCAAACAGGTTTAAGTAGAAGTCCACCTCTGTTTTTAATTAGGATATGGATCCATTTTATTCTATCCTTCTCCTCCTCCCTTTTATTTGAATAGCAATTAGGAGTCCTACTTTATTCTTCCTCTTTCTCCCCTAGATTTTAAATTAGTAATTTAAAATTCAAGTTTAGATTAGGTTAGATCAGATAGAAGCTTCTAAATTACTAAAATAAATCATGCATGTGAGCTTGTGGGCTTCAATTGGGCTTCATTTATTTATTCTTTAATTACTAAAGGCCTGCACAACACTAAACAATCAAATGTTACGTAGCAGTGCTTTATAAAAGAATAAGTAGGGAAATATGATGATAAATATGCACTTTTGATTACCTATCAGTGGTCTCATAATCTTTGGCTTACTTTTATTGTTTTACTCGAGGACGAGCAAAAGATAGGTGTAGGGGTTTGTTCGTACACATATTTTGCATTCTTTTCATTACACTCCCAAATTTATCGTGTAATGAATCTGCTAATTTTTTTGTCATAAATGTCTATTTTGCAGAAGATAATCATGAAGAGAAAGAGGATTAAAGCAAATAAATTCTAGTTAAAATCAGATTTAACTGGATCTATTTGGTTAGCTAAGGATGATCCCAGATCTAGTTAGAACAGATCAAGAATTAGGGCAAATGTTCAGCTGAAGATCGGAGCAAATCAAAAGATAACACCAAATGAAAACTCGTAATAATTTAGATTTTTATAAATCCATTTTGGTTAGCTAAAGTTCAACCGAGGATAACATCAAATACATAGTCCAAATTCAAGATCCAAAGAGATAAATGGATAAAGAGAAGATCAACGGATGAGGTGAAGCAATTTTGACTCAGATTGACTGAATACATTTTAGTATTTGAATCATAACTTTTGCTACCGAATTTCAATTCTGATGCTTCAAGATGATCCAGAAAGAAGATTTAAAGGGCTACAACGCTTAAGTTGATCACTGTTTCTAATTCTGTCATTTGGTAAGTTATATTCTGCAGTTAACACGCCAACAAGCTGCAGATCAGAACTGAATATCCACATCAAATCAAGTTTGGAGATAAGGGGAGGATTCAAATTCAAAAATAGTCAGCTTCTCCTATCTTCATACTCCTCTACCCTCTTCATTTCTCCTAAAAATATCTACAATCTCAAAGGCAAGGAGAGCGACCAAACAGAGATAGATTTTAGGCCAGTTTTTAATTCTTTTTAGTGTAGGTTTTTATTTTCTTTTTATGTAATTTTTTTATTTCTTTGTAAGCATAGTTTAGACTGAGATTCATGTAAGTAAGAGAGAGACTTATGTTGAGAGTGACACCATGTAACCTCCTCATTTCTTTCATCGTTTGTACAAGTAATCTAAGGTAACACATTTATGCTTTTCTTATTTATATGTTCTTCTTCTATTTCCACTTTTCCTATTTTGGTTTTGATGAATGTCCAAGTGAACCAAAAGCATCAATATGGCCATGTTTGTGTGAGTACCACCGATATTTCATGATGATGTTCTCCTCCTCAAAATTTCGTATCATTTCATTCTTGTTCGTCTTGATGATGTAATGCGAATGGGGATTGAGCTCGATCTTTTGGGTTATGCGTTGATTTCCTCCGAAACAAGGTAAAACATGCAAGCTTTTCAGGTAAGTAATCAACCAGAGGAGGTAAGTTTTTTCTTTTGGGGTTTTCTTTCTTTTGTTTTAACTATTAATTTAGATCACCAACATCAAAATCTCCAAACTCTTTTTCACTCTTTTTCACTCTTTTCAATTTCTTTGTAAATATCCATTTTCTAATTTTCTTCATCTTCTCAATCTATCACTTTCTTTTTAACTTAACTGTAACTTATTTTTCCTTTTCTTTTAAAGAACTCAAAGAAGATCTTTTACCATACTTTGTAGCATAAAAGAGAACTTACTAAAAAGCTTCCATCGCTAGTCCCTTCTTGTGGATCACGACCCACATAGTCACTTGCTATTATAATAATATTGAGTAAATTGCACTCTTTATCCTAAGTTCTGAAATTCTGTATTTTTGTGTACAGGTAAAACCTCAATAAAATATTGGCACTGTTGTCGGGGACTTAGTTTTAATTCAAAAACATGTCTTAATTCAAAAACTTGTCCCCGGCAATGGCGCCAAAATTTGATCGAGTTAGAATCTGCACATAAAAATATAGAATTTCAGAATTTTATAATAGAATGTGAAAGTACTCAATTCCACCGTTATAGCAAGTGGCTATGCGGGTCGTGATCCACAAGGAGGGATTAGCGATGGAAGCTTTTTAGCAAGTTCTCTTTTAGGTTATAATTAATGATTAAAGATCTTTTAGTTCTTGAAAAGAAAAAGGAAAATATATATATAAAAATCCTCTGATTAAGCTGGGTATTTGTGCCTAATAAATCATAAGTATTCACCCATAAAAGCGGTTCATATAATAAAATCCTTAGTTTTGTACCCTTATTTGCTCGAGTTCTTAAGTCGTTAGGGTGTTTTCTCACCCGGTACCCTAAGACTGTTTGGTTTGGGAGTCACCGATTAAAGATTCGTTACATGGGTAGATTAGAAAGCCTAATAGAACTAAGGAATAATATCACCTAAAATTAAAAAATAAATATATATATATAATAAGACATAAGAGTTAGAGTTAAGAACCAGAGTCAAAATTTCACGGTCACAAAGGTAATTATAACTTGGGATAAAATAATAGACTAGATGAGAAATACAGTTTGACTCCATACCTTGATTGATAACAAGTTTTTGAATTAAGACTAAGTTTAGGAATGAAAATTTCATTTTTCTATAGCTTATAGATTACTTGAACTCTTACAATAATACTTCAAATATTTTTTTCTCTTTCAAAATGTATTTTTAAAATACTAACACTTTGTTTCTCTTTCTTCATGGATTTTGTTGGTGTAATTCACTGAAAACCTCACGAGACAAAACTCGTCATTTAGGGAAAACCTAGAGGTTTAACGGCTTGTTGCACATGCTCACTGTAATCGCGTATCCTATGAAAGTGGTCTAATAATCTTTGATTTAGTTTTATTTTTTGCTCAAGGACGAGCAAAAGATAGGTGTGAGGGTGTGATCGTACACATATTTTGCATTCTTTTCATTACATTCCTACATTTATCGTGGAATAAATCTGCTAATTTTCTTGTCTTAAATGTTTATTTTGCAGAAGATAATCATGAAGAGAAAGAGAATTAAATCAAATAAATACTAGTTAAAATCAGATTTAACTGGATATATTTATTTAGCTGAGGATCATCCTAAATCTAGTTAGAACAAATCAAGGATTGGGGCAAATGTTCAGCTGAAGATCAGAGCAAATCAAAAAGTTAACACCTAATGAAAACTGATAAAATTTAGATTTTTATAAATCTATTTTGGTTAGCTAAAGATCAACTGAGGATAACGTCAAATGCAGAGTCCAAATTTAAGATCCAAAGAGATAATTGGATAGAGAGAAGATCAACGGATGAGATGAAACAATTTTGACTCGGATTCTGACTGGATACATTTTAGTATTTGAATCATAACTTTTGCCACTAAAATTCAATGCTAATAATTCAAGATGATCCAGAAAGAAGACTTAAAAGACTACTACTCTTAAGTTGATCACTATTTTTAATTCTGTCATTTGATAAGTTATATTCTATAATCAACACGCCAACAAGTTACAGATCAGAACTGAATATCCACATCAAATTAAGTTTAGAGATAAGGGTAGGATTCAAATTTAGAAATATCCAGCTTCCACTATCTTCATACTCCTCTACCCTCTGCATTTCTCCTATAAATATCTGTAATCTCAAAGGCAAAGGAGAGCGACCAAGCAGAGATAGATTTTAGGCAGTTTTTCATTCTTTTTTTGGTAGGTTTTTATTTTTTTTATGTAATTTTTTATTTCTTTGTAAGCATTGGTTAGACTGATATTCATGTAAGTAAGAGAGAGAGACTTACGTTGAGAGTGACACCGATGTAAACTCCTCCTTTCTTTCATCGTTTCTACAAGTAATCAAAGGTAACATATTTATGCTTATCTTGTTTATATGTTCTTCTTCTACTTATACTTTTCCTCCTTTTGTTTTGATGAGTGTCCAAGTGAACCTAAAAGCATCAATATAGCCATGTTTATGTGAGTGCCACTGATATTTCATGATGATGTTCTTCTCCTCAAAATTTCATATCATTTTATTTTTTTATCTTGATGATGTAATGCGAATGGGGACTGAGTTCGATCTTATGGGTTATGCGTTGATCGCCTCTGAAGCAAGGTAAAACATGCAAGCTTTCCACGTAAATAATCAACCAGAGGAGGTAAGTTTTTTCTTTTAGGTTTTTTTTCTTTTATTTTAACTTTTAGTTTAGATCACCAACACCAAAATCTCCAAAACTCTTTTTCACTCTTAACAATTTCTTTGTAAATATCCATTTTCTAATTTTCTCCGCCTTCTCAATCTACCATTTTCTTTTTAACTTAACTGTAACTTATTTTTTCTTTTCTTTTAATGAACTCAAAGATCTTTAACATGTAGCCAACCGGCACATAAAAATACAGAAATTTAGAACAGTACTAGGTTCTCAATTCTACCGTGTAGCCTTGGGCTAACGGGTCGTGATCCACAGGGAGGGACAGCGATGGAAGTGTTATGTAAGTTTCTTCTTTTAATTTATAAAAACTAATTAATACTTATCTTCTCAGTTTATAAATAGAAAATAAAATATTAAGTTAAGTTAAGAGAAGACGGTGGAAAAAGAGATGGTGGTGTTGTTTTATTTTAATTATAAAAGAAAAAAATAAAAAGAGATAAAGAAAAGTGTTGATGCAAAAATCAAAAATAAAAAGAAATAAAAGAAGAATATTTACCTCTACTATTGAACCATAATGAAATTTATCTTAGCATGGAGTAAAGCAAAGTAATAGAAAAGAATAAAGGAAAGCAAGGCTTCGGCGAGATCGAGCACAATAAAGAAAAGTGGGAAACCTCTATTGATTGTCACATTCAATATAAGCTTCTTGAAGAAAAGATTACAATTGTATCACTCTATAAAAACTCTTCTTCTCTTTTGATTATGTAACTCTCTCTAGCCTAAAAATAAAATAAAATAAAGAAAATAAAAATTACATTGAAGAAGAAAAGAAAACCTAAACTAAATCTCTCTCTGAGATGGTGCACTTTCTGCCTTCGAGGTATTAGGATATTTATAGGAGAAAACCAGAGGGATAGAACGCGTATGAAGATAGGAAGAGCTATATATTTCTGAATTTAAATTCTCCCCTTATCTTCAAACCTGATTTGATTTATCCAAAAATTCAATTCTGATCTGCAACTTGTTAGCGTGTTGATTACTGAATAATGCTTATCAAATGATAGAAATAGAACGAGTGATAAACAGAAGAATTGTAACCCTTTAAGTCTTCTTTCTGTAGCATTTTGAAGCATTAGATTTGATTTTCAGTAGCGAAAGTTATGATTAAAATACTAAACTGTATTCAGCCTAAATCTGAATTTAAATTGCTTCATCTCATTCGTTGATCATCTTTCTATCCATTTATCCTCTTTGATTTTCAGTTCATCTTCTAGAATTAATAAGATATACATTTATCTTTAGCAAAATTGATAGGATTTTTAAACAATCCATTTTTTCTTGAAATTAGATGATATTATCTTATCTGATATATCCAGTTTTCAGATAAGATAGCTTCTAGAACCTTTGGATTTGAATCGATCCCCTTTCTTTTGAACTTTTGAATTTAATTGGATAAATTTCATGATTATCTTCTCCCTATCATACCCTGCATGAATTAGGACATTAAGACAAGTTATTTGCAATATTTATTACAGAATATATGTAGGATTGTAATAATATTTATGCAATCTATGTGTCCAAACACACCCCCACACTTATCTTTTGCTCGTCCTCGAGCAAAACACAGAGAAAAGAAAAACTAAATTGGCCAAACCTAACTCACTTTCGTAGAATTCACGGTTGCACTTAGCACGTGCAACGAGCCGTTAAACCTCTAGGTTCCCCCTAGAGGACGAGTATTGTCTCGTGAGGGTTTTCAGTGGATTGCACCCACAAAATCCATGAAGAAAAAGAAATGAATTATTAGTATTTTTTTTGAAAACGCATTTTGAAAGGAAAAAAATATTTGAAGTATTAATATAAAATTTCAAGTAATCTATAGGTCATAGGATTATCAAAACTTAGTCATTCCTAAACTTAGTTTTTATTCAAAAACTTGTTTTCAATCAAGATAAGGATTAAAATTGTATTTCTCATCTAGTATATTATTTTACCTTAAGTCATATGCATCTTGTGACTGTGAAAATTTAGCTCAGGATTCTTCAACTCTAACTCTTATGTCTTATTATTTTCTTTTTTTTTAATTTATGGCGGTAATATCCCTTAGCTCTATTAGGTTTTCTAATTCGCCCATGTAATGAGCCTTAGTCGGTGACTCCCAAGCCAGACGATTTTAGGACACCGGGTGAGAAAACACCTCAAAGACTTAGGACTCGAGCAAACATGCTACAAAACTAAGGATTTTTATTTATATGAACCACTTTTAGGCGTGAATACTTATGGTTTATGAGGCACAAATACCCAGCTTAATCAAAGAATTTTTTTTGATATATGTGTGTATATATATAATATATAATATATATATATATATATTATATAAGGCACAAGAATCTTTGTTTTTGAACCCTAAGTGTGTTAGTATATAAAGTATGCATATTTCATCAAGGTAAAAATCATGACTAAATTTTTTTTCCAATTTTTCTTTCTAACTTCAAAATCAAACAAATAATTTTATTTTGACCAAGTATAAGAAATCCTAATTATGATCCTCTTATTCCTTAAAATTAACTTAATTTTTTACAAAAATAAGTCAAAGTATTATTTTCTTTTTCAAAAAGTTTTAAAGAAAGATTTTTTTTTTAAATTAGTAAACTTAGCATGTTAGTAAACCCTCCCCACACCTAACTCATGCATTGTACTCAATGTATTAATGAAATGCAATAATACATGAAAAAGGAGAAAGGGAAGAAAAATTGTCACCTCAAGGTGGTGGTTCTGGTGGTGGTCTCATTGGGCCAAGCGTTTCTGCCCAATCTAGATACTGTAGATTTTTGTGGGACCCACCTTTTATTTTCTCTTTCTTATTAGCATTTTTATACTCCCCAATATGAATAGGATCGCGTAAGATCCTAGCATGAAATTTTTTCGGTTATATGACCAATATTGGGATATCATCACGGAGTCATATTGATCTAAACCTTGGTCCAACAATGGAATGTGGTTTTATGGAATGGATGAATTGGGCACAACAATGAAAGGAATAGGAACCGATACTGACTCGGGAATAAAACTCAAATCAAGTTTAGGTTGGAGAGTCAGAGTTGGCTCATGGGTTTCGTCCAAATCATAGAATTCAAGTTCACATTCATTTTCTAATAATAGAATATGACTATCCAATATAGTTGGTTCATGTTCAAGCTCTACGGGGATAGGAATCAGTGTTGGCTTCAGAATTGGGTCCAAATCGGGTAAGAAAACTGGAGTCAGTATAGATTCAAAAGGTGGAACTAAATCACAACATTGGGAATCGGTATCACATTCATCTTCAAATTCAATCTCATTGAAATGAAAACTTGCCAATTTGTCAATAGGTTGATATTGGTCAAGTTCAAAGTTTTGTGATGAAATTAAATCTTGGTTAAAATCTCTAAGATACCATGATTCTTCGTCAATATGGCTAGGAGAATCATGAGTGGTCGAAAATGTGTTAGGTAGAGTTTTCTCATTCCTATTATTAATTGTATGAACCAAATGACTCACTTTTCCTTCTAGCCTATTAAGAGATTTGAGACAATCTGTTTGGGATTGAATACAATCATTTTGGGACTTAATCATGAATTTCATATTCTTTTCTAAGTCAACAAGTTCTTCTTGTTATGGTTGGACTTAGAAATTAGAGTAAGGATCTTGGATTTGGCAATTTTTTAGGGGAATTGAGTCTGCTATGATTTGTACTTGTCTTGTGGACTCAAGGAAGGCTTCAAAAATCTTTTCTAAAGAAGATTTCACTTCTATAGGTTGGTCTTGGTATGGATTATATGAAGCTGTTTGTTGGTAAGGTTGCTGATAGTAAGACTCGGGGAGTTGTATCCCCACTGACTCGGTGAAGAGTGGTGATGATTGTCCCATTCTTGTTCATAGTACTGGAATTGGGGCATATATTGATTCGGATAAGACCAATCTGGCATACTTGATTGGTTAGAGTTATGTAATGCCAGGTTGGTTATATCCGAATTGAAAGAGGTTGGGGTGAAATTTGGATTTGAGTTATAATCAGACTAATTGTAATTATAATTCACTTTCACAAGAACAAACAAAAACAAACAAATAAATAAACAAGAAAATAAAGAAAATTTTAGCCTATGTTAGGGTAGAGCTTAGACCTAGACGACTCCTAACTGTTGATTATCCACAGGAGGTATATTGCAGAACCTGACCACAAGTTAATCGGCCAGGTAGGGGCAAGATTGGTGGGAGGTATCCGCGCTTAAAAGTGACGGGCCTAATTATGTCAAACCACTAGCCTTCGGGGTTTCGCCCCTCAATCCCCAACCTTAGACACCGATTTGGCAAGAGTCAATTTCTAACAACTTCCCCCTTAGGTCAATCCCTATTTGAGTCCGAGATGTCCCTAGGGCCAACGTCTACTCAATTTTATACTAGGCTGGGTTGGTGAGTGAGGAGATGATTTTTGGGCTAAGGAAGGGTAATGACTTCCCCACCTTATCTTGTTTAAGGATATGCCCTTAGTCTTTTTAGTGCAGTGTACAAGTATAAAGCAAAAGGTAACGCTCAAGCAATATGAATCACTCAAAATATGTTTCCTAAACTATATGCAACGCACACATACCTTTGTTCTAGCACTCTTCAACAGTAATGTAAAGAAACGAAATAGACAGATGCCCTAAGATGCAAGAGTCTAAATATTTTTTAGCACTTACAAAGCAACAAGTTACTGTTGATTAGAAATATATACAGAGTGAGTTAAATAGATAAACTAATAACTGCAGAGAGCTAATTTCTGAAAAGAAACCTACAAGAGACTACAGTTAGTAGTTCACCATAGTTGTGGGCTCTGATGCTCTGCCTTCTTGGACAGAGGCATAGAGTAGCAATATATCCACTGCAGCTCCTAATTTTCTGTAATTAGCCCCTGTACACAAAAAAAAAGAGAAAAAGGGATTAATTTGTTAAAGTAAATTAAAAAAAGAAAACTTACCATCTCTCCCCAGCAACAACGCCAAAATTATGATCGAACCAAACCTGCACATAAAATTGCAAAAATTTAGAACAATGCTAGGTTCTCAATTCTACCGTGTAGCCTAGGGCTAACGGTCATGATCCACAGGGGGGACAGCGATGGAAGCGTTATGTAAGTTTCTTCTTTTAATTTACAAAAACTAATTAATACTTATCTTCTCAGTTTATAAAAAGAAAATAAAAATATTAAGTTAAGTTAAGAGAAGATGGTAGAAGAAGAGATAGTGGTGGTGTTTTATTTTAATTATAAAAGAAAAAGAAACAAAAAGAGATAAAGAAAAATGTTGATGCAAAATTAAAAATAAAAAGAAATAAAAGAAGAGTATTTACCTCTACTATTGAACCATAATGAAATTTACCTTAGCATGGAGTAAAGCAAAGTAATAGAAAAGAATAAAGGAAAGGAAGGCTTCGGCGAGATCGAGCACAATGAAGAAAAGTGAAAAACCTCCATTGATTGTCACGTTCAATATAAGTTTCTTGAAGAAAAGATTACAATAGTGTCACTCCATAAAAACGCTTCCTCTCTTTTGATCATGTAACTCTCTCTAGCCTAAAAATAAAATAAAATTAAGAAAATAAAAATTACATTGAAGAAGAAAAGAAAACCTAAACTAAATCTCTCTCTGAGATGGTGCCCTTTCTACCTTCGAGGTATGAGGGTATTTATAGGAGAAAACCAGAGGGATAGAACGCGTATGAAGATAAGAAGAGCTGTATATTTCTGAATTGAATTCTCCCCTTATCTCCAAACTTGATTTGATTTATCCAGTAATTCAATTCTGATCTGCAGCTTATTGGCGTGTTGATTGCTGAATTTTACTTATCAAATGATAGAATTAGAACGAGTGATAAACAGAAGAATTGTATCCCTTTAAGTCTTTTTTTAGCATTTTGAAGCATTAGATTTGAGTTTCGGTAGCAAAAGTTATGATTAAAATACTAAACTGTATCCAGCCTGAATCCGAATTTAAATTGCTTCATCTCATCCGTTGATCTTATATCTATCCATTTATCCTCTTTGATTTTCAGTTTGTCTTCTAGAATTGGTAAGATATACATTTATCTTCAGCAAAATCGATAGGATTTTTAAACAATCCATTTTTTTCTTAAAATTAGATGATATTATCTTATCTGATATATCCAGTTTTCAGATAAGATAGCTTCTAGAACCTTTGGATTTGAATCGATCCCCTTTCTTTTGAACTTTTGAATGAATTTAATTGGATAAATTTCATGATTATCTTCTCCCTATCATACCTTGCATGAATTTGTTGGCCCAGAGGCCTTCCACTCTAGTTCTGATGATGATTAACTCATGTAGTTATAGTTTACTAATAATCTTGTGATGTTTAGTTTCAGATACTTAACCAAGATATTAGTAGGTGATTAGCTTTAGCTAAGGAGTTTTGGAGCTTTCACATGGTGATTCAAGTGCCCGAGCGTCAAAGTTCATATCTAGCACTGGTTGGAGTCAAGCTCGGTGGATCACGTTTGGATCGAGTCGACTTGGAGATGGCGCTCTACAAGAAGACTTCGGTACAGTGTTTAGTTTATAGTTTAGATCTTTTGTTAAAGATTAGATAGTGTGATATGCTCAAGTTCACAACACACACACTTGTTTAAGTTTCATGTTTTGGTTTTTGGTTTTTTTTTGGTTTAACCGATCTTGGTTTTCGTGAATAGATAGAATCAAAAAGTTTACATGGTTTAATGTATATTAGATTTGTTCTATATACATGTATGCTTCAACTATTTAAACAAACTTAGTTTGATAGTCTATTTCATGAGTTTGGAGTTTTGGTATTTTTAACAAAACTTATTTTTGGATTTATTGTCAAAAATATTGATGTATATCTTTATATGTATATTGGATTATATCCACATACTATATGCCTAAAAGTTGTTTCAATATCATGTTTTTGTATTTGGATAAGTTTTGGACAAAACAATTTTCCATTTCAAAAATTTAAGTTTTGAAAAATATGAGTTTTGGTTTTTGGCAAAATTTCTAAGATACAAAAATAGTTTAAAATGTTTATAACATGGTTTGATTTTACTCAAATATGTTTGTATATCAAAGTATTCTACTAAAACTATTTTTGTAGATTTTTAGAAATTTTGTGGGATTTATTTCGAAATAAAAAGCTAAGTTTTCAAAACCTATAAATCCCTGTTCTGGCTTCTGCCAGTCGACCGAGCTAGGTGTCGGTCGACCGAGTCGGTCGACCAACGTGCACAGAACGTGCACGCCTGTTTGGCTGGAGGGCCGGTCGACCGACCCGGTCGACCGCCAGAGAGCTTCTGCTCTATGGATAGCCCCAGTCGACCGGGTCGGTCGACCGGGCCGATCGACCGCTGCCCCAACGGTCAGAAATTTGACCTTTGGCAGTCGACCGGGCCGGTCGACCGACAGCCGTCCAGGCTGTTGACTGGACCCCAACGGCTAGTTTCTTTTCTAGCCTATATATTTGGGTTTTGTGGACTGTTTTGAGTAAGATTTTTAGAGAGAAAATTTTCATACTCCTTAAGTGATTTTCAGCAAAAAGTTTTAGGCTCAAAATTTTATTCTCTATTTGCATTTAAACTGTTTTGATATTTCAAAGAAAATAGTCTTTTGGGAATTTGTTTTTGGTCTAAAAATTCTATATCTATTTGGAGATTTTCCCAAGTGATTTTCTTTGTTAAAAAACACTTTGTTTTCTCACACTTGAGCTTACATACTATCCTATCTATTAGATCTTTGTTTTGTGGGAAAAAGAATTGGTTTGTGGTCTTTTGATCACTAAGTTGTAAACCCTTCTTGTTTTGTGTTATCCCTCTAGTAAGAGGTGATTGTAGGTATCCCTCTAGTGAGAGGTTGATAGTGGAGGTTGTGTTGGTATCCCTCTTAGTGAAGAGGTGGATTGTGTTTGTATTAGCTTTGTGCCTATCCCTCATTTGTCAGGTTGATATTGGTGGCTTTGTGCTTAGCCTCTAAGTGTAGAGGTTGTGTTTGTAATTGAGAGAGGAGTTGTGTACTCCCGGTTGTATTGCCCTAAATTCTCAGTGGAGGTTCCCTGTGTGGGAGTCCTGTGTGGACAAGTTAGTGGATTAGAAATCCTTCTATGTGAAGGCGGGGACGTAGAGCTATGTGCTCGAACCTCGAAACATATCCGTGTGTTAGCAATTGATCCACTTTCTCTTAACTCTCTCTCTATTACTTTTTGCATTTATTCATATTGCCATATCATTTATATGCTTGTGTTGTTTGTGTGTGCCTCACTTGTGTTTAACCACGAGAGCTTCATATAGCACCTCAACTCTTATTCAGAGGAATCAAGAGGAGTTAGTCCGAGCCCTTCACCGGGAATTTGGCTACACTCGTTGGTTACATTAAGTGTGTTGCCATTTAAGTTTTAATTTTCGCATTTTGTTCATTAGATTAGCCATACACCTATTCACCCCCCCTCTAGGCGTACTTTCAATTAGTATCAGAGCCTACGCTCCTGATATTAGGTTTAACCACCTAGGAGTGTGATCTTGGTTTGCTAATCTACATTTGCATTTGCACACTTATATTGTTTACACACACTCATGGATTGCTTGTCACCTCCCATGTTTGATGTTTCCAACATTGACATGTGGAAATTTAGGATGTTCATGTACATAAAAACCCTAGGCTTGCATGTTTTCCTTGGCGCTACCAAGAAATCCTATCTGGGTAATAGCATGCATACAGAGGCCAATGCACAAGCCCTTGAGGCTCTTAGAAGCACGCTTAATAAAGAATATTTGTGCTTAGTTTTTAACTGTGATTCTGCCTTTGCAGTGTGGAACACGTTGACCTCCTCCGAGCTTCAATTGCCAATCCAAATGGAGAAGGAATCTAGTGAGGATGAATCGGAACAACGATGCTACATGGTCCAAGGGAATACTCCCATGAGATATACTCGGAAACTCAATTAGATAGTGATGATGCTAGTTCTTCATGTAATGACTATGTTCATCCAAATGCTTTGAATGAAGAACTTTCTATTGTTTGTGAAAAATTGCTAGAAAAATATAATATTTTGAAAAAGAAAAGTCTAGGACTTAACAATGAAAATAAGGATTTGTTTTCAAAACTTGAATTGGCTTTACAAGAGAAGGTTGAGATTTCAAATGAGTGTGACTCTTTGAAAATCCAACTTGAACTTGTTTTAAATGAAAAGAAGATTTTAAAAAATAAAAATGATTGCAATGAAGTTTTGAAGAAAAATGAGTCTTTATCTTTAAAACTTGATTTTGTTATAAAAGAAAATGATTCTTTGAAAAATAAAATTGATTTGATTTCAAAAGATTTAGAAGTCTGCCTAAAGGAAAATAAAAATTTGAAAATTGATATTGATTCTCATGTTTGCCATGCTAGTGTAGCTTCACTTTCTAGCTCACCTTTTGCATGCTCCACTTTATCTTCTAGTATTAAAAATGATATAAATATTTTGAGAAAAAGTGCTGATTGTTTGGGCTCCACCTTGAGCCAATGTGCCATAAACTATACACGGTTGAAATATATGTTTCGAAAGAAACAAGTTCCATCTTTGCATGCACACAAACCATGGCATAGACATGCTTCGCACGTTCATGTACACAACACTATGTGTGCTCATGTGTACACTTGCACACATTGTGGACATAAGGGCCACCTTGCTAAGTTTTGTTATGATCGTATACATGATTCAAATTTAGCAATTAACTTTGTTTGGGTTAGGAAAGGAGCTAACCCCCATGGACCCAAAAGAGTGTGGGTACCAAAGACCACCCCTATTGTATTTGATGTAGGTGTGGGCTCTCGCATGACGTGAGAGTAATGGTGCCTTAAGGTGGATGCGTTCCGAGCTTTATGAGGACAATTTGGATGCATCACTTTCAAGGGAAGTTTGGTGGGAGGACCACCTTGTTTTGGAGAAAAGGAGAGTTGCCCTCATGGTTTTGGTAACTATCCCTTATTCCTTATTTATATTTGCATGCTTTTAGATCATTCATTTATAGCATGTCATGTTTTAGTGTTCATTATGCCTTATGACATATTTATTAGATTAGTGATAAACATGATTAGTATTTGTGACACCCATACTTATATGGACTTATATTTAGTGTTCTCACTTTAGTTAACTAATGTGTATGTCCTAGATCTAATGCATGTGCATTTGCCATAATGATCATATGAGTTTTTGTTTTGATGCTTCATGTCTTGATTACATATTTAGATGTTAGTTTTCATTAAAACTTGGATATATACTTATACAACTATGAGGTACAAATAGACTATTATATGTTTGTGCTTGAACGCTTATTTGTACTCATTAGATGTACTAGTATAGCCTAGTTTTGATGATTCATGCATTTGACTTGTATTCCCATTTTGTACATGACATACATATGACTTGAAGATTAAATTAGTTTTGAAGACTTTCATGTTTTAAGGAATTTTCATTTTGAGCTCGATTGCCTAGTTTCATGATAATGTGTTTCACATAACCTTTATACACTCACTTTATTTAATGTTTTCTCATGATTTTGTTTTCATGAGTATAATTTGTGCTATAATAGATTTTGAGTGTTTGGTGATCATGTGATTTACATGTTTTTCATGAAATATATTTTTGTTTTATTCCTTACTTGAAGGATTTCATACTAGTTTATAAATTTTTCTTATAACTAGTTCGTATTCTTCATTTTGGAAGAGTTTTCAATTATGCTAAACTATTTTCAAACTTTTTTTTGAAAACCCCTTCCATTTAAGGGCGGTTGGTTGGGCGACCATGCCTTGTATGCTTATTATTGAAAATTCTTTTTAACATGTGCATGAAATGGGTGGTAGGTAATATGAATTATACACTTGATCTTATTGTGTTTTCTATTGGTATCATTGGATCGTTTCAATTGGTATCACTATTGACATTCTTTTTGTATACTCATATATGTTTTTATATATGTATGCTTACACTTCAAATAGTATCAATTTCGATTGGTATTAAATTTTCATACATATATATATGCTTTATTTGTGCTTACTATATCTCTATATCTTTGAGCACAAATTTTAGTTATGCTAAGCTTGATTTCTTAAATGACTATTATATTTCAATTGATTATGTTTCAATTGGTATCTTATACAAGCTTATGCATTATTTTATTTAGTATTTCATAAAGAGGGAGAAAATTCATATTTCACCTTTCAATTAGTTTTGTTATTTTGCTCCCACACTTTATGTTCAAAATGATTTATTTACTTATAATTGGCACTTAAATTGGTATTTACTTACAATTGGTATCAATTGGTATTTAAATTTATATTAAAAATTTGTTTTATGTACCTTCAATTGGTATGTTTTAATTTTAAATTGATATCATGATGCACTTAATTGATATATTTTTTTCCAATTGGTATCATAATGTTTTGTTTTGATTTCATCCCTTATTGATATTCTTTTTGTTTAAGACAAAAAGGGGAAGAACATTGTTTTATTGTTTTCTTTGACCCCTTTGTTGATGATTGACAAAAAGGGGGAGAAGTATTTGAGTTTATATGCATGCTTATTGTTTGTTTCATATTAATATCAAGAACTTTTGTTAAATTTTTATTATTGGTATTAAAAGCTTTTATTGATTATCTTCCAATTAGTATCAAGAATTTTTATTGATTGAATTTTTTATTGATTGGTATCAAGAGCTTTTATGTTGCTTTTGTTGATTAAGTTTTCACATTGAAATTTTTATTGATATCAAAAGCAATTAATTAAGAACATGTTGTTGGAACATGTTTTGATGAAGACTTTTTGTGAAGCATTTCATTTGGAGCTCTAACACACGACGAATCAAGAGTTCTTCATGATCAAGATGTCCTAAAGAGAGTTGATATGATGTGGTTTGTAATTGTAAAATAGCATGTCAAAAGCCTTGATGTACATACACATATCTTAGATACTTAGTCAACTTATACCCTCTTATAGTCGACTAATCCATTGTGTAGTCGACTTGACCAAACTCCCTAGTCGACTAGTGTTGTGTCTCAAAAGAACCCAACTCTCTGTTTGTCCTATTAGTCGACTTGACAGAAGACCTAGTCGACTAATAGACCTTTGTAGTCGACTAAACCTTTCCCCTAGTCGGCTAATCCATGATCCAGTCGACTTATAAGAAGTTGCAGTCGACTTGATTCAGTTATCTAGAAACCTGTCACTCGAACTATTCATGACCCAGTCGACTTATACCCAAACCTAGTCGACTAACCTTTGGAAATTTGCCTAGACTAGTCGACTAACTCAAATGGCAAGTCGACTATAGGCAGTTTCTGACTGTTGGACAGTTTCTGTTATCTGGTCTTTTGTGCAACGTTTTTCAACGTTTCAATCATTCAAAAGGCACCTATAACTACCCTAACTTACCCTAGTGTGCAGCTATATAAAGGGTAGTTAATCCTAAGGCCAAATACCAATCCTAATCTTCAATTTTTTAAGATCAAAAATTCTGTCAATCCTGAAAACTTTTCCACTTCAGTTCTTCACCAAATTCTATTTCTTTAGTGAAGTTCTATGAAGTTTCTCCTATACTAGACCTTGTCCACGTTCATACACAGTACCAAGGCTTATAGGAAAGTGTTGTAATACTCAAAGCAATCATTGTACACGGGTGTCTTCTTGGTGTAGAAGCAGTTGTACAAGGTGAAGTTTGTTCTCTTGGTGGAAGAGAAGGTGTACACATTTGGCAAAGGAGATTTGTCAAGTGGTGTGCATGGTTGTGATTTTGGGTGTACAAAATGAAGGATAAAGGAAAAACTCAAGCGGGTAGCTTGGGGACTGGATGTAGGTCACGAGGACCGAACCTGGATAAATCTCTCGTGTTTGCGTTTGACTTTTCTGAGATTTGATTTCCTTTATTGCAAGTTTATTTATTTGATTAACTTAATTCTTCTTTGTTTAGTATTTGTGTTGACTTTGTAGTTTAGATCCATAAGTGCCAACAGAGAAAGTTTCGCATTTGACATCATCTCGGGACCAACAATTGGTATCAAAGCGAGGTCCTACAATTGGCAAGGTCTCACATTCGACATACAAGCCCTGCATACCTAGTCAACAACAAGGATGGCAGGTCCTACAATTGGCAAGGTCTCACATTCGACATACAAGCCCTGCATACCTAGTCAACAACACGGATGGCAACGGAGTTTTCATCATCCCAATTCAAAGAAGGACATTCTACACAACGTCCACCGCTATTTGACGGATCCAACTACAACTATTGGAAGTGTAGAATGAAGATCTACTTGCAATCGCTCAACTACGAACTTTGGAACATCGTTGAAGCATCGTACACCAAACCAACAACCAACTACAGCGCTTGGAGTGATGATCAAAAAAAGAATGCGAACCTTGATGCCAAAGCGATGAATGCCTTGTTCTGTGCATTAACCAAAGAAGAGTTCAACAGAGTGTCAACAGCCACTTCTGCACATCAATATGGCATACTCTTCAGCTAACACACGAAGGCACAAGTAAAGTTAAAGAGTCTAAAATATTTGTTCATGTCCACAGGTTTGAATTATTCAAAATGGAGGAGAATGAAACCATATCCGAAATGGTTACAAGATTCACCGACATTACCAATTCATTAGCATCTCTTAGAAAGGACTATACCCAAGTTGAAAGAGTTCATAAGATCCTTCGTGCACTCACACCAGAATGGGAGAAGAAGACAACCGCAATTGAAGAGGCGAATGATCTCTCAACTATGACATTAGAAAACATAATTGGTAATCTAATGGCATATGAAGTGTAGTTAGAAGAAAGAAAGAAGGATGAACGACAACACCACTCAAAGAAGAAAGAACTTGCCTTCCATGCATCCACCGACACGGACGATTCCGATGGCAATGAAGAGGAGATGGCAATGCTTTCAAAGAAATTCAGGAGATTTCTAAAGCAAGGTAAATTTAAATGCTTTAATTGCAATAAACCAGGTCATATGAAGATGGATTGCCCTTTGCTCAAGAATAAAAGCAAATACAAGAGCAAAAAGTTCAGAAAGAAGAAGGACTATGAAGCCTCATGGGAAAACAGTGATTCCTCGTCCTCTGACGAAGAAGAAACCACAGAACATGTCAATCTTTGTTACATGGCACTAGAAGATGATGAGGTATCATTTACTGAACTTTCTGATGCATTTCATGAAATATTTAATGATCTAAAGCATGAAAAATTGAAAATAAAGTTTTATCAAAGAAAATGAAAAACTTTTAAAGAAAAATACATGTTATGCTTTACAAGTATCTTCTATAAATTCTCAACAAGATGAGTTTGAAAAAGTCATATCATCTTTGAAAAATGATAATGAGAAGTTTATAAAGAGAACATTTTTCTTAAAAAGGAAACTGAGTCTTTGAATAAAAGGATTTCTATTTTAGATAAAGATATTTCAGTTTTCAAAATGAAATATGAAGATATTTTGCAAAATGTGACTAAGTTCAATCAAGGAAAAGAAAAGTTGAATGATTTATTATCTTTTCGGAAGTTGTCACATAATAATTATGGTATTGGATATATTGAAAAATCTTCATATTGCAGTAATCCATATAGTTCTTTTGTAAAAAGAAAGTCTAAGAAAAATAAGTTTATATGGATTCCTAAGAATTTAAGTATTCATGATAAAAATACATATATTGCATCATACATTCATGATATATGTAATTCTTGCAACTATGTGTATACTAACAGGTGGAAACCAAATTCTAAATGGATTTGGACTCTAAAGGTTAATATGTTCTTTTATATTTGGTACCATCTAACGTTTATCTTGCAAGTACCATATAAAAAGTTGATAAGAACATATATATATATATATATATATATATATATATTTAATGATATATTTATTGCAGGGGGAGAACAAAGTATTTCTTTATCTGTTATAACCCAATTTCTACAGGGGAAGGAAAATATAACCTATTTTCTACAGGGGGAGCACTTGTGCACACAAAGCGTCATCATCAAAAAGGGGGAGAATGTTGGAATATGTTTTGATGAAGACTTTTTGTGAAGCATTTCATTTGGAGCTCTAACACACGACGAATCAAGAGTTCTTCATGATCAAGATGTCCCAAAGAGAGTTGATATGATGTGGTTTGTAATTGTAAAATAGCATGTCAAAAGCCTTGATGTACACACACATATCTTAGATACTTAGTCGACTTATACCCTCTTATAGTCGACTAATCCATTGTGTAGTCGACTTGACCAAACTCCCTAGTCGACTAGTGTTGTGTCTCAAAAGAACCCAACTCTCTGTTTGTCCTGTTAGTCGACTTGACAGAAGACCTAGTCGACTAATAGACCTTTGTAGTCGACTAACCCTTTCCCCTAGTCGACTAATCCATGATCCAGTCGACTTATAAGAAGTTGCAGTCGACTTGATTCAGTTATCCAGAAACCTGTCACTTGAACTATTCATGACCTAGTCGACTTATGCCCAAACCTAGTCGACTAACCATTGGAAATTTGCCTAGACTAGTCGACTAACTCAAATGGAAAGTTGACTATAGGCAGTTTCTGACTGTTGGACAGTTTCTATTATCTGGTCTTTTGTGCAACGTTTTTCAACGTTTCAATCATTCAAAAGGCACCTATAACTACCCTAACTTACCCTAGTGTGCAGCTATATAAAGGGTAGTTAATCCTAAGGCCAAATACCAATCCTAATCTTCAGTTTTCTAAGATCAAAATTTTGTCAAACCTGAAAACTGTTCCCACTTCAGTTCTTCACCAAATTATGTTTCTCTAGTGAAGTTCTATGAAGTTTCTCCTATACTAGACTTTGTCCACGTTCATACACAGTACCAAGGCTTATAGGAAAGTATTGTAATACTCAAAGCAATCATTGTACACGGTGTCTTCTTGGTGTAGAAGCAGTTGTACAAGGTGAAGTTTGTTCTCTTGGTGGAAGAGAAGGTGTACACATTTGGCAAAGGGGATTTGTCAAGTGGTGTGCATGGTTGTGATTTTGGGTGTACAAAATCAAGGATAAGGAAAATCTCAAGCGGGTGGCTTGGGGACTGGATGTAGGTCACGAGGACCGAACCAGGATAAATCTCTCGTGTTTGCGTTTGTCTAAACTTTTCTGAGATTTGATTTCCTTCATTGCAAGTTTATTTATTTGATTAACTTAATTCTTCTTTGTTTAGTATTTGTGTTGACTTTGTAGTTTAGATCCATAAGTGCCACAGAGAAAGTTCCACATTTGGCATCATCTCGGGACCAACACATGTCTATTTTAAAAAGGAAATGGAACTTATTTTAAAATGTTTGGTATCAAGAGCATGTTCATTTCATTGTTTTATGCATGTTGATGCATATTCATGTTTAACATTTATTGCATATATTTTATTGTTTATTGTTATGCATGAGTTAAGGGAGAGCTTCTTTGAAGCTTAACTTTAATCCATGCATATATAACTCCATGAGTTTTGTCATCATCAAAAAGGGGGAGATAGTTGGCCCAGAGGCCTTCCGTTCTAGTTTTGATGATGATTAACTCATGTAATTATAGTTTAATAATAATCTTGTGATGTTTAGTTTCAGATACTTAACCAAGATATTAGTAGGTGATTAGCTTCAACAAAGGAGTTTTGGAGCTTTCACATGGTGATTCAAGAGTCTGAGCGTCAAAGTTCATATCTAGCACTCGTTGGAGTCAAGCTCGGTGGATCACATTTGGATCGAGTCGACTTAGAGACGGCGCTCTATAAGAAGACTTCGGTACAGTGTTTAGTTTATAGTTTAGATCCATTGTTAAAGATTAGATAGTGTGATATGCTCAAGTTCACAAAACACACCACACTTGTTTAAGTTTCGTGTTTTGGTTTTCGATTTTTTTTGGTTTAACCAATCTTGGTTTTCATGAATAGATAGAATCAACAAGTTTACATGGTTTAATGTATATTAGATTTGTTCTATATACATGTATGCTTTAACTAATTAAACAAACTTAGTTTGATAGTCTATTTCATGAGTTTGGAGTTTTGGTATTTTTAACAAAACTTATTTTTGGATTTATTGTCAAAAACATTGATATATATCTTTATATGTATATTGAATTATATCCATGTACTATATGCCTAAAAGTTGTTTCAATATCATGTTTTTGTATTTGGATAAGTTTCGGACAAAACGATTTTCCATTTAAAAAATCTAAGTTTTAGAAAATACGTGTTTTGGTTTTCAGCAAAATTTCTAAGATACAAAAATAGTTCAAAATGTTTGTAACATGGTTTGATTTTACTCAAATATGTTTGTATATCAAAGTATTATACTAAAACTATTTTCGTGGATTTTTAGAAATTTTGTGGGATTTATTTGGAAATAAAAAGCTAAGTTTTCAAAACCTATAAATCCCTGTTCTGGCTTCTGCCGGTCGACCGAGCTAGGAGAGCTCTGCTGTCTGGAAAGCCCGGTCGACTGGGTCGGTCGACCGGCAGAGATCTCTGCTCTCTGTTCCAGGCCATGGTAGATCGGGCCGGTCGACCGCTGCCCAACGGTCAGAAATTTGACCGTTGGCAGTCGACCGGGCCGGTGGACCGACAGCCGTCCAGGCTGCTGACTGGACCCCAATGGCTAGTTTCTTTTCTAGCCTATATATTTGGGTTTTGTGGACTGTTTTGAGTAAGATTTTTAGAGAGAAAAATTTCGTACTTCTTAAGTGATTTTCAGCAAAAAGTTTTGGGTTCAAAATTCTTATTCTCTATTTGTTTTTAAAGTGTTTTGATATTTCAAAGAAAATAGTTTTTTGGGAATTTGTTTTTGGTGTAAAAATTCTATACCTATTTGGAGATTTTCCCAATTGATTTTCTTTGTTAAAAATACTTTGTTTTCTCACACTTGAGCTTACATACTATCCCATCTATTAGGATCTTTGTTTTGTGGGAAAAAGAATTGGTTTGTGGTCTTTTGATCACTAAGTTGTAAACCCTCCTTGTTTTGTGTTATCCCTCTAGTGAGAGGTGATTGTGGGTATCCCTCTAGTGAGAGGTTGATAGTGGAGGCTGTGTTGGTATCCCTCTTAGTGAAGAGATGGATTGTGTTTGTATTGGCTTTGTGCCTATCCCTCATTTGTGAGGTTGATATTGGCGGCTTTGTGCTTAGCCTCTAAGTGTAGAGGTTGTGTTTGTAATTGAGAGAGGAGTTGTGTACTCCCGGTTGTATTGTCCTGAATCCTCAGTGGAGGTTCCCTGTGTGGGAGTCCTGTGTGGATAAGTTAGTGGATTGAAAATCCTTCTGTGTGAAGGCGGGGACATAGAGCTGTGTGAGCGAACCTCGAAACATATCCGTGTATTAGCGATTGATCCACTTTCTCTTAACTCTCTCTATTACTTTCTACATCTATTCATATTGCCATATCATTTATATGCTTGTGTTGTTTGTGTGTGCCTCACTTGTGTTTAACCACGAGAGCTTCATATAGCACCTCAACTCTTATTCAGAGGAATTAAGAGGAGTTAGTCCAGAGCCCTTCACCGGGAATTCGGCTACACTCGTTGGTTACATTAAGTGTGTTGCCATTTAAGTTTTAATTTTCGCATTTTGTTCATTAGATTAGCCGTACACCTATTCACCCCCCTCTCTAGGTGTACTTTCAGAATTAGGATATTAAGACAAGTTATTTGCAATATTCATTACAGAATATATGTAAGAATGTAATAATATTTATGCAATATGTGTCCAAACACTATACTTTGTAGCATAAAAGAGAACTTACTAAAATGCTTCCATCGCTAGTCCCTCCTTGTGCATCACAGCCCGCATAGCCACTTGCTATTGCGGTAGTATTGAGTACTTGCACTCTTTATTCTAAGTTCTAAAATTTTGTATTTTTGTGTGCAGGTATAACCTCAATCGGGCCTATTTGAGTCTTTTCCTTCCGTCAACTGAGGAAGGCTCTTTGCTGACTTCTTCTGTATCTTATCCTGTCGCTTCTTCTCTGCTTCCTGTTCTGCCTCTCAAGCGATGGTGAAAAATTGAGAATACGTCTTGGGCTGCTGGGGTATAAAGAACATCTTGATTCTTATCTTCAGGTCTTGCTAGAATCTACTTTCTCGATTCTCCTCGTCAGCGACCATGTTCTAACCATATCTTTCAACTGTATCTTAGTCACTTCCACCTGGTTCAGGGACCTAGACTGCCTTCAGAAGATTTGTTGTGTCTGCCAGCCACTGCTCTGCATCCAAGGCTTTTCCATGCCCAAAAACGTTGTCGGCTGTAATCTCCTAAAACCCGACACATTTCCTGACTTCTACTTTTGGGGTGCAACCAATAATCTTTGGTGCAAGATCTCTGTCTGTTCTTGTTAATTTTCCATCATACTCTGCAGAAATCATTTCAAGGCAACAATTCTCCACTAGGGTCACCCTAAGAAGAACCAAAACTGTTATGATTTTCTCGTCTTTTCTTGTTCGAGTTGGTCTAAGAATAATGGGAAACTGAAATATGAAAGGATGGGAGAACTTCAGAATTCAAGCGAAGAATTATCAAGAGAAAATAAAATACTCTACACTTGTAATTGAATTGTATAAGCAGAACTCATGCATTCTAGTTGCAAATTTTTTAACATTATTTGCCGATTAGTTGTACTAAGGATGTGAAAGCCTAGACTCTGATACCACCATATAACGCCCCGATCCCACGGGTATGAAAACATTACTGTGACGTATATATGCAGGTTGAAAATATCCTCATGTATATACGCTAAGCATCAGGTGAGAATCAGAGTACAGAAATACGTGATGCATTGTACATTCTAATATATGAGTACAATTACAAAGTTATCACCAGATGTGACATAATATTATAAGAATATTACATCACCGATAGGCGCAAATACAAGAATACAAGATATGCAAGTATGAACATGATTGAGGTTTTACCTGCACACAAAGAATACAAAATTTTAGATTTAAGAAAAGGTTGTGCAAGGTGCTCAATACTACCGCTATAGCAAGTGGCTATGCGGGTCGTGATCCTCAGGGAGGGACTAGCGATGGAAGCTTGTTTAGCAAGTTCCCTAAAAACTTTCTAGAATTTTAAATTAAATTAATTATATAAAAAAATATAGTTAAAGTGGTGGAAAGTGGTAGATTAAGAAGATGGAGAAATAGAAGCGATATTTACAATGAGTTAGGAAAGAAAGAGTTGGAAGATGAGGTGTTGGTGATTTAATCTACAGAATAAAGAAAAGAAAGAAAATTAAAGAAATACTTACCTTAGTTTGGTTGATGAATTACCTGGAAACCTTGCTTGTTCTACCTTGCTTCGGAGGCGTTCAATGCATAAGTAATAGGATCGAGCTCAGTCCCCGTTCGCGTCGCATTATATCATCAAGCTGGGCAAGAATGAAGTGATATGGATCTTGAGGAGGAGAACATCTCCATGAAGTATCGTTGGCACTCACAAAGACTTTGTTAAACTTGTGCTTCGGATTCACTTGCATTCTCATCAAAAACCAACAGACGTAAAGTAGAAGAGGAAGAGAAAAATAAAAGGAAAGTAAAGCGATGAACATAAAAAAAAATTGTTTACCTCTATTGCTTGAAACAATGGAAGAAAAGAGGAGGGTACATCGGTGTCACTCTCAACATAGCCTCTCTCTCTTACTTACATAAAAAAAATAAAAATTACAAAAAAGGAAAATAACCTAAGTTACAATCTACAAGAAAGCCTAAGAAAAACCCTAGATTTGGCTCTGTACTACGCTGCCCGCTCTTCTCTGTTGCTCTGCAGGGGTATTTATAGGAGCTGGAAGATGTAGAGTCCCGGTACAACTCCTCGAAAAAACCTTATCGCCAGACTCGTCAGGATTGCCGCGGAAACGCGGCTTGGGCCACGTTTCCGCGGCCTTAGCTGTGTCCCTGGTCGCGCGCTTTCGCGCGTGGCCTCCTCTGGTCCGTCCATCTGGTTTATCCGTCTGAAAGCTGTATCCTGACTCTTTATTTTGAGATTTCGGTTAACTTGGGAAGCAAGTTACCCTAATCCAAATCTTCCAATATCTTTTAACAACGAATTTGTTATCTTTGCACTCTCCTTCTTTGGCTTTTATTCTCATCCTGCAAGCATTTAGGGTTGAATAGAAGTCTATCCTTCCCTCTTCTTTTAGTATTTGCAACTATTGCCCTTAGTAATTGCAATTTTGACATTTAATAATTGCAACTTTTGCATTGGGCTTGAACATGGGCTTTTTGGGCTTCTTTTGGGCTTTTATTTCTATTTTTATTACTCAAGGCCTACACACAATAATAATAAAATATTAGTTAATAGTGCATGATTATATGAATAAATATGAAAATGTGATAGTAAATGTGATGACACTAATGCATTTTTTACTACCTATCACACCCCCACACTTATCTTTTTGCTCGTCCTCGAGTAAAAATCAAAAAGAAAAAGAAAAACTAAACTAGCTAACTCACTTTCGTAGGAATCACGGTTGCACTTAGCATGTGCAACAAGCCGTTAAACCCCTAGGTTACCCTAGAGGACGAGTGTTGTCTCGTGAGGGTTTTCAGCGGATTACACCCACAAATCCATAAAAGGAAAATATTGAAATATGTTTGAAGAAACTAATTAATCTATAAGTTTTTAGGATTATCATTTTTATTCATTCTTAACTTAGTCTTTATATAGTAAATGTTATCCTTTTTAGGTAAGGATCAAAACTGAATTTTTGTATAGTCTTTTTTGTTACCAAAAGTCATATGCATCCCTGTGAATTTTTACTAGGAATTCCTTAACTTGGACTCTCATGCCTCTTTATTATTATTATATTTTTTAATATGTATAACTCATCTAATTTTCTTTCGTGTAAGTATCAAGGCTTCATGAGGCTCTCATACTTAACTAATTGACTATTAGATGTTTAGTACATATATAATTAATTTTTTCTTAGTTTCCTTAGGCTTTCTAATCCACCCATGTGTAGCGAACTTAAAGTCGGTGCTCCCAAACCGATCGGTTTTAGGGCACCAGGTGAGAAAACCCCAACGGACTTAAGGATTCGAGTGAACTAGGCCACAAAACTAAGGCCTTTATTTATAAAATCACCTTTAGGCGTGAATACTTATGCTTCTTGAGGCACATGTATCCAGCTTAATCAGCGCATTTCTCTTTTTTTTTTATTTGTTATAGGGCACAAGAGTCTTGTCTTAAAATCCTAGATATGTAAATCTATTAGGTATGACATTTCATTAAGGTAAAATTAAGACTAATTATTTATTCAATTTCTCCTCCTATACATAAAAATTCAACAATTTATTTATTTTGACCAAGTTTTTAGAAATCTTAATCATGATTTTCCTAATTCTTAAGACTAACTTAGATTTCTTTTAAAAGATAAGTCAAAATATTGTCCTTTTTTTTTTAGCAAATTGTTAGTTTCTACCTATGTTAGTATGTTAGTAAAACCTCATTATTATATTTTTTTCTTTTTTTCTCTCTCTTTTTTTTAACATAAACACTCCTCACTCACTCAAAATTTGATTGAGGTTTTACTTGCACACAAGAATACAAAATTTTAAATTTAAGAAAAGGTTGTGCAAGGTGCTCAATACTACCGCTATAGCAAGTGGCTATGTGGGTCGTGATCCTCAGGAAGGGACTAGCGATGGAAGCTTGTTTGCAAGTTCTCTAAAAAATTCTTCTTTTAGTCATTTTAAATAAAAAAATAATAGTTAAAGTCAGGTTAGAAGAAAGTTGTAGATTAAGAAGATGGAGGAATAGAAGCGATATTTACAATGATTGGAAAGAAGAGAGTGGAAGATGAGGTGTTGGTGATTTAATCTATAG
This sequence comes from Agave tequilana, assembly GCA_038442645.1. NCBI lineage: Eukaryota > Viridiplantae > Streptophyta > Magnoliopsida > Asparagales > Asparagaceae > Agave > Agave tequilana. The sequence goes on from JAVJIF010023164.1 coordinate 60,376, forward strand.
AGATAAAAGAAAAGAAAGAAAATTAAAAAAATACTTACCTTAGTTTGGTTGATGAATTACCTGGAAACCTTGCATGTTCTGCCTTGCTTTGGAGGCATTCAACGCATAAGTCATAGGATCGAGCTCAGTCCCCGTTCGAATTATATCATCAAGCTGGGTAAGAATGAAGTGATACGGATCTTGAGG